>CAEGAF010103548.1:0-20577 GCA_903067075.1 Micropoecilia bifurca
GCTAGACCTGTTGTGGCTCAATATTGGTCCATATATAAGGCGCACCGGGTTATAAGGCGCACTGTCGGCTTTTGAGGCAATTTAAGGTTTTTAGGTGCGCCTTATAGTGCGGAAAATATGGTAATAATAATTTTAGTAATTCTAACTAACATAAAACAAGAAACGTTTTGCCTGATTTAACTTCACATAGTTTGTCTCGCATCGTGATGGAAAGAAGCGAACACACACACACACACACACACACACACACACACACACACACACACACACACACACACACACACACACACACACACGAAGCACTGAGGGTACAACGAAACGATACGTACCTCCTGGAGCCGGAACCATGAAACACAAACAGGAAGAAGAACTTTAACACAAAGAAACAACAGTTCTCTGTTTGTCTAATTTAACACACTCGGCGTAAACGTACCGAGTTTTAGCAGCCAGCCTTCTCTGTCGGGGTTGAAGAAGGTGTGTGTGAGGTCGTTCCCATCATCCTCTGGGATCTTAAACGGTTCATTCTTGATGCTGTCGTACAGATTCTGCAGATTATGATAAAAGATATATAGTTTTATTTTATCTAAAACACATAAACACACTAAAATTATAGTAATTGTTGTTACAGTCAATAAAACCTCCAATTCCATTGAATTAGATTCAAAAAGTCAAAAGATTGAACAAGTTTAGGCTGAAGCTACTCAGCTTACAAGTGTTAATTATAAATAAATTTAAACTAAATTTAGTACAGAAATTATTAACAGGAAAAGCAATATTTTAACACAAAAGAAAAAAGAGGAACACAAAGGGATTTTAAAAAATAACAATACCGCCATCAAAGATTTCAAATATTCAGCTTTCAATCCCTTATAAACTGTGTTATTAAAGATATTCTGAAACTATTCACGTGCTTTTTCATTTAATATTTATACGAGATTGTTTTAAGTTATATTTCACTCCTAGCTTGTATCGTCATCCTTTTCCTTAAACAGTTTCTGAATATTTTAAGGAGCCTATTGTTTTTTACTTTTGCAGTTTTATAGTTTCCCAACTCAGCAAACTTTACCTAAATAGACAAAGCTTTGTTTAATGGGTTTTTAGTTGGTTCTATTCAATGGGATTTCATATCTTTATGGCTTCTTTTGGCAGAAATTAAAAATGTTGGATGTTCTATAAACCCAAAAGAAAAATATACAGTTGTTTCGTTTCCCCAGATCTCTACAAAATAAGTAAGTGTATAGAGTTTCACTGCTGAATGTATATCATGAATATGACACACACACACACACAGAATATGGATTACAGAGTAAACATGGAAGCCGTTTACAGGAAAAGCGCAGCAGGGATTGATTGTGAATGAAGCTGTAGCTGCTGATGGAAAAGCTGTGGTTACTGCATGAACTTTGACCTCCTGTCTGGCTATGTTCACGGTGTTGTGGTCGCCGTGGTTCTGTTTGACATTAGCAGGAGAACAAAAGCTTCAATACAACCCAAAAGTCACTGCATAGAGACAGTGCTGAGAAAAAAGTGTTTGCATCGTTAAAGGCTTTGCTCTGATTTGGTTTTTAGTCCCACTCAAAAAGCAGATCAACAATAATAATAGCAAAAATCTGTTTAAATAAATCCATTTTACCTGAGTGAAGATGGTCTTCGTCAAATTAAACAAAATTGGTGTCAAATATTTGACCTCTGATGACCTCCGGAAATATTGAGTATCTTTAAAATGATACGTTTTTATCATTTTAAAGATATTTGCTACGTTTTTCTGCGCAAACGTCGCACAAATGTTTGACGCCAATTTTGTTTAATTTGAAGATGAAGGAGCAAACTTCATGTTAAACGACACTGCAGAAAATTCAAGCCTGAATCTAAATCTAAAATACAGACGTGTGAGTTTTAGAACAGAGTTGAAATAAAAAACAAATGCATCTGGAGGAAGTAATAGAGATGAAAGTCTATATAATTCACTTCAGTCTGTTCACACAGAAAGGAGCCTTGGCAGAGGAAGGAGTTTCTCAGAACAAACTGAACGGGACTCAGGAAGGAGTTTCTCACTGCAGAACAAACTGAACTGGACTCACTCTGAGCAGATCCTCTGGCAGATCACCTCCGTCGTTGATTCCTCTGTTCATGGCAGTGAACCTCTGGACTGACGGTTTGTCTCGTACGTTCGGGTTGTGCAGACTCGTGTTCAGCATGATCACGGCGAACGACAACACGTAACATGTATCTGGAAAACAGGCAGAACTTGAATGTCAGGTTTCTGTCACAATGTTCTTGGTTAGGCTTTCCTGAAAATATTTATGTTCTGTTTCCAGGTGAAACAGAACAAACCCGGAAATGAGACCTGATGGCTGCTCTCTACAGGTTCCAACACAATTTATCTCAAACTCTCAGAGCTGTTTACATTTCAAACAAGAAAGGACAGAAGAAAGGAGGACAAAAAGAAAGGAAACAAGAAGGTTAAGAAAAGAGGGGAGAGAAAGATACGATTTAGGTATGAGAAGGAATAAAGAAAGGAGACAAGGAGAAGGGAATGAAGAAGGATAAGAAGGAGGCAAGAAAACAAAAAGGGGAAGATGGGGCACGAGGAAAATGGAAGGAAAGAAAAGAGGGAAGGAAAGAATCAACAAAAGACAAAAAATAGAAGACATGTGGATAGGCAGAAGGGAAGAAGGACGGCAATAGGGAAGGATGGAAGAAAGGAAAGAAAGTCCTAAGGAAGGAAGAAAGAAAAGCGACGAGGGAAGGCAATAAAAAAGGAAGGGAGAAAGAGAGGATGGAAGGAAGGCACTAAGTAAGTAAGGCCATGAGGAATGAAGGAAAGAAAGAAGAAAAAGTAAAATGAAAGGAAGAATTAAAGAAGAAATGGAGGGAAGACCCCAAAAAGGAGAAAGAAAGAAAAAAGGAAAGAGAAAGAAAGATAAACAAGGAATGAAGGAAAGACATAAGGTAATAGATAAAGAATGATAGAAGGAAGGAAGGCGATATCTGGGACCTAGAAATATTTTTTTAATCCATTTATCTTCTTTTTAAAACTCTTATCCTGTAAAACACTAAAATAAAATCCTGTTCTTCTGCAGTCTGTCCCCACTCTGAGCCCTTAAAGTTTCTGTGTGCGCCTCAGAGCCGTGGTGTGTTTGAATCGGCGCCACACACCAGTGCTCTGAAACACGCCCGGGTTGCAGTGGCAGTATCTCTGGGCGAACGCCTCCATCATGCGGTCGATCTTCTGGGCTTCGCCCGGCAGCCTGAAGCTCCACAGGAACTGCCGCAGCGCCTGGACCAGGTTCAGGTCCGTGAACTCGTGCAGCTCCAGGAAGGCGTGCAGAACCTTGATGTTAAATTCATCCCTGCACGACACACAGGATCCCACACAGACACACACGCACAAGCCCACGTTAGAAACAATGAGACGACGCGGCATTAAAGCTCGCCTGGAGCTGCTTGTGTAACATCATGAATCATAATTCCAGTAATGTGGATTAAATGTGCGCACCTCTCCCCCAGGTAGTCGCCGATGGCCGTCTTGTTGAGGCCCTCTCCTTTGTAGAGGAACTGAGCGATGTCTTCGCTGGTGTTTTTCAGCAGAGAGCCGTCGATCAGGAAGCGAATCCCCTGAGGAGGAGAAATGAAAACGAGCAACTCAGGCTGAGGATCTGAAAAATATCTACTAAATAAGAACAAAATTTGTCCGTTTCAGCACTCATGGGCCACAAAAATGTATTATTTTTAATAACTAAAATCACCAAAAATTGAGTGATTGTTTTCTTTTACCTACTCAACAAAAAGCTGAGTAGTGGTCAGTGATATGGCTTTAAAATAAAATCTCTAATTTTTTAGATGTGATTTCTCGCTTTCTTTTCTAAAAACAGACAGAAAATATTCTCAAAAAGTTTTATTTGAAGCGTCCCTTCTGTTTAGACTATGAGAATTTGTTTAACTGCTACGATGTTACATTAATCTAACTTCTGCACTGAGTGTGTTGTTCTTTCAGCAATTAGTCTGTTTACTCCAGCTAAGGATTAATCAATTACTAAGCTAATTGACAATGTCAATGTCTGTCACTGTTTGTTAAACGCAGAGCCTGACTGATGCGTTCACCTTGGTGGGGTCCATGTTGAATTTCTTCCGGCCGATGGCCATCTGTTTGTTCCTCTGCATGCTTTTCCTGCAATCAAATAAAACAAAAAAATACTCTCAGCACTTAACAATAGATGTTCAGTTTAGTTCTACAAATATGATCTCATTTTAGTAATTCAACAAACTGGATCTAAGCGAGATGATGCATAACCAGAACGTCGTGTAAAAGGATGATGCAAACAAGTGTTTTGTGTCTGAACGTAAAACAAAGGCTGAGCAGAGCGGCGCTGCCTACGCACAGACATGGTATTTGAGGGACACTTTACCTCTCTTCAGTCAGACCCAGGTTTTCAATCTCATTGGTCACTTCTGCTATCTCATCCTTCAGCCTCTGAGAGACGACAGAGAAGAGGAACAGGGGAAATTCGGTCAGCTTCAAACCACAAAACAAAAGCGTAAATAACAAACTGTCACAATTTAATTTCATTATTAAAATAGTTTCTTTCTTTCAGAAAAACAAACCCACTGAGCAGCTCATCACGACCAGCACCTCCCACTCTAGTGACAACCCACTAAACCTCCTAAAAAAAGTGCCGCCATGATTCAGTCCTGAGCGATTCCTCCTCTCAGCAGGAGTTTTGTGAAACGGCCTCGCTCTGCAGAGAGCTGCTGCAGCACCTGTGCTGGGGTCGCCGCTCGCCCCCTCTTCCCTTTGCTGACCCAGATTCGTCGAGCCGCCCCTCCCTGACGCCCTCACAGGTCTGCCTGGGTGCCGGGGAGAAAACGGGAATATGACGGACCAAAGACCGACCGGCTTAGCGGAGCTGCTCAGGCAAGTCTGAAGTTACGAGAGGAAGGAGAACAACAGGGTTCCTATGCACTTTTAAGACTCAAATTCCCAGAGTTTCCAGTCTTTTATGTTCATTTTAAAACATAAAATACTAAATTTCACCATGGATTTTAAAGTAGATATATTTTTTTACAAAGATTAACAAGATTTTAAACAGATCTGGAATAAAATATTGAATGTGGATAAACAAAACCAAAAAAAACAAAAACAGGAGGAATTAAGGAAGAACGAGGAAAAGAGAATGAAGGAAAGAAAATGAAAGGAGGACAAAACAGAGAGGAAAATGGGGCAAGGAAACAAGGATAGAATAATGGGAAGAAAATGGGACAAGGGAGAAAAGGATGATGGACCAAGAGATGAATAAAGAAAAAAAGGAAAGAGGTATAAATAAAGTTGGAAAAGGACATGAGGGAGGAAGAAAAGAAAGAATGGATTGAGGAGAAAGAGAGAAAGGATGATCCTTAGTATTAAAGTCTGGAAAATCCGTTTTTTTACACTTGTTTTGGAAAATATCACTAAACTAAATTTGATCTGTTTTGCAGACGGTGTAATGAATCCAATGAGCAGAAAACTGAAGAACAGAAACAGAAAACAAATCTGGAGTCAAATATATATATATCTATATAAATCAAGGTTTCCCATTGAGGGAATCTGGAAACTACAACAAATACAATTTTTTACATTTATTTCTGATTCTGTTTCCCAGAAACACAGAAACAATGCACCGTCTCTGTATTGCTGCAATGGTTCATAACCCATCTGTCCCTGAGGCTGAAAGTGGGCGGAGCTTTGGACAACAACATGACATTCATCAGTTTGCGCATCATCACCGCCTGCAGGCTGCAGAGCAGATAGGAAACACTTCAAATCAGCATCAAATTTGATCTGGATCCACTTTTCAAATTAGTTTTTTAAACTTGTCTGGCTTTTTAATCACATTTTAGCAGAAATTACTGTTAGAAGATTTATGTATAGTTAATAAAGTCTGGTTTAAGAACATTTTCTAACCTGAAAAGAACTGTAGTTTTAATTACTGCACTCTTAAACCATTCAGTCTATAAGACAATAAAATTTTCCACTTTCCCAAAGCTAATATTGTCCAAGTTTAATTTTCCGTGATCTCATGTTTGTGCAGCTAATTAAAAAATTGTTTAACAGATTTATCATTATTTGGTGTTATCATAAGCTACAGATTCACAATGAGGTAAATAAAAAAGCTAATATTTTTGTATGTGTTCTTATTTTAACAAAATAAAATGTAAAATAAATGTATAATGCATGTTATGTAAATAAATAAATGTACAAATTCTATTAAATCAATATGTAAAATATATATCTTTATTTACTTGAAATAATTTAATTGTCACTGCTTATGAAATAGACCCAAACATGTAATTACTAAACCAGTTTTATTACCAGATATACATTTTAAAGTTAGCCAAACAGACTAAAGAATGTAAAACATTGGTGCTTTATTAAATTTTTTGTTTAAAATAAGAAAACCATGTTTAACAGAAATAGCTCTCTTGAAAAAAAAAAACGACCTTTTGCTCCTATAATTACAGATAGACGGCTAGAAGCTACATTGAGCTCTAGTACAATTAGTTCCTAAACAAACCATCAAATCCCAGTCTTCATAGCTTAGCAGAATGATAATTATGAGTGTCCTAGTCAAAGCCTAGGCTAAGATCACAATAAGGGGTGAGACCTTAAATGAGACGATTATTATTGTGCCCCCGGCAAAAAAAAAAAAAAATCAAACAAATCTGCAAAGAAATACTCTGTTTCACTATTAAATTTAGGGAGTCATTATTTCTCTTCTCAATGAATAATGTAATATAAAAACAGTTTTTAATCTTTGATATAAAATTAAATATAGAAAAAGGCATCTACTTTTTTTTACAGTATTGCTGTCCTGTCCCTTTAAAAACAGATTATCTGCTGATTTATCTGTAAAGGGGGCAAAAGCAGGAGGGAATCTGTTCCTGCAGGACGTCTAAATGTGGGGACCCCCCACCCCCAAACAAAGAGGATCATCCGTCTCGTCTGTGTACAGCGTCGCTCTGGTGATCCTGTCCTCTGACCTCTATCAGCCCAACGAGACTCGCTGGTCCAGACATGAAAGTCTAATTTCACTCAAGGACACAGGCTGGTATTCAAACAACGAGGAGAAAATGCAAACAACAGCTGCAACCTCAAGGTTTCACATGTGAAATATAATCCGGGTTTCTCCTTTATTTCATAAACAACTCCTCTTGAAATAACCTGGCTTTGAACGTCCAGGGTGGAACAACCCCATCAAATTAGATTTGTAAATAGTGTACTTTCCAAGGTTTCCCCCAGAAAACTTGCTAGGTCCAGTGGCTGGTTGCTAGTTCAGTCATTCATCTAGCAGTCCATTGTGTTTGAGTTAAAAATGTTTAAAGTTGACAGGAAATTTGAAAATATCACTTGATAATCATGTAATAATCATGAAAGATCAAAAGATTAATATCTGAACGCCAACTATAAAGTGTTAAAAAAAGCAAACATTTTAAAAATACTTAAGTGAATAAGCAATGCTTAGTCTGGCGGGGGCACAAGTAAAGCCTGGTGGCCCGCCAGGCTTATGAAACACTGGAGGAAACCCGGACTTTCTTCTAATGTATCGGCTTTTAAAAGTAGATAATAGGTAGATGAACTATCAGCCTCCTCTCATATTAAACCAAGTGCTTTCTGAAGGTGGACTGGCTCTCTAATTTTAATATTAACCTTAGAACCTAACCTTGTAAATGGAGCTTTTTATTATTTATGAAACCGTCTCTTGGTTTCGCTGCCGTACACACAGATTACTATTAACTCTCCAACTCTCTGTTGTATTGTTGACTTTCACTCATCTCCTCACTTCTTTCTTTGGTAACTGTGAGTATCAAGATGTTTTTTGAATTATATGAAGCAGTCTAATGTAATTTATCTCATTCCCCCATTATTTTGTTCATTTTTTTTCCAAAATCAAAAGTGAATGGAGAGAATTGGGAACATCAAACTTCAGGTCTCACCACAGATTCTTAACTGTATTTTAGATCTATGCAACTTCTTCAAAGTTACACTGCAAAAACACAAATGTTATTAAATGTTTTTGGTCCAGTTTTTTGTGAAAATATCTTAGGACGCTTGAAATAAGACAAACCTTATTTACAAGCAACTTTTCAGCTATAGTAGCTTTTTTTAAATAAATATTTCCTGTATTGTAGCCTAATCTGGCAGATTATTTATCTTGTAACCAGACATTTTTCCCATGTTAAGAGTGAAATAATCTACCAGAGGAACTAGTACTTTTTTAATTAATATAAAGCAATCATTGACTTAAAACGTCTTGCTGAAGAGTTACTTTTCAGTTAGTACACTTGAAATAAGATATTTGCAGTAGAAGCTAGACCAAATAAACTTGGTAAGATTTTGTGTTTTTGCAGTGTCATCTGACAGCTGGATTTATGCTGAGATTAAATTACAGACAGATGGACTGGATTTACCAATAAGGTGCCTTCTGAAGACAACTGTATTTTATTTCGGGGTGTCAGAGGAAAATGGGTTCAGCAAATACGGCATTATGTTTCATATTTATTCAATCCCTGCTTTATCGTGGAATATTCACCCAAACAAAATATTTAAGATGAAGGTTTAGATGTGTGTTTGTTAAAAACAACAATTTTAAGTATGACCAAACTGCTTTCATTATTATTCATACACTCATAGTCTAGATTTTTTTTTAATGCAACAAGAGTGGGCACAAATCTCTAAACACAAACAAGTGATTCTATTACTAACAAAGTCTTTATATGAAATCCGTTTACAGTTTGAGAAATGATTATGAGAAATAAAAACGAAGGAGCGGCTCATGTCTGTGAGAGTCGTACTTACTTGTATGTCCTGCAGCAGCTCCTGTTTCCTGCGTCGGATGCTCTCCAGCTCCTGTCGCTCCTCTGGACTCAGGTCATCAGGCACTGAGGGCAGAAACGAACGCAGCACTCAGGCACAGAGATCAAATATTCCCTCATCCTACACACAATGCAATTACACCACACGCACACACACATTTCGAAACAACAGCAGAACGGAGACCAGAGAGTCCCACCGCTCTGGCTCACTATGGCAACACAATCTGGGCTCCATCAGATTACACCACCAGTTACCACAGACACCAACGGGAAGACGGACTCAAGCTCATTGCCCAAAACAAACAGGATCTCAGACATAAAGCTGAAATTATATCGTTTAACTACAATAATGATGCTCTAATGAAAGGAGGGAAAAAATTATATCAAGAACAAAAGGAGATTATAAAAGCACTGACCTCTCATTTTTGCTCTGAGCTGTTTTATATGAGCAATAGAAAGACTAAGTGCACTAATCGGATAGAAAACAAATATTAGTTTAGAACAATAAAAGTGGCTAAATGGTTTTATCAGCCCTTGTGGAGCCACCAGACTTGCTCTTTCCCCCCCACACAGAAGTTAGTGTTGAATAAAACAAAACCAGGAACCAGCTGATGGTGGACTAACTCCACACAACTATAAGATTTAATAAATATAAAACTTAAACAAGTATTTGAAAGTTTTTTTCAATCCTATAATTACAGATTTTGCCACCATGAAGTAATTGTTAATTAAAATAACAAATAAAACACAGTGTTAGACGTCTAGGTAGTTAATTCTGATTAAAGAATTATAAAAACAAAAATAATGGAAATAAATAAGATGTGTGTACTTCTTGTTTTCTACTAGAAATTGTCTTATAACGTGAAATACTCTTAGAATTTTATTACAAGCTTTGTCCACATAGTAGTACCAACATGCTCTATGGCGAAATATGAACCGAGTCATATCAAAACAAAAGGTTAGCCTAGCATACAAACAATATTTGGCAAATAAATATTAATTCCTAAGTTACACTGATTAGCATAGGGAATTAAAAAATCCTGAACATTTACCAGAAATGGTAAATGGTAAATGTTACCAGAAATGGTAAATGTTCACTATTAAATAGTTAATAAATAGTCCTGGATAACTATTAACTGGAGAGATTTACACTTTCAACAGGAATGTCTGCAAAGTAAGGACAGGAAGCAAATTTCATATCATACTTTACAAGCTCAAATTGCGGTATTGGCTTCCTCCCTGCTTGGAAAACACCCAAGCAGGGACAGAGTGTGGGCTCCGACAAACAGAAGTTCATGTACCACAGACACACAAAACATCTGCAGAGCCGTGATAAATAGACCAACGCTGATCTGGCGGAGACAGTCTGGTGGTTTTTCTCAAGAAAATTTACGTAAGAAGAAAAGGAAGAGGAAGAAGGCAGGCAACAGGTGGGAAAGTAAGATTGTGGTTTTAGTGGAACATTCACTTTTTTTTTTTATTCCTCGACACAGTAAGCCGTAGTTAATTTATTATTTCATAAGCTTTATCAATGTTTTTTTAAAAGGTATGCAAGCCAAGAAAATAAAAGCAGAGAATGAACAATTAAAGTGGAGTAGCAACCAGTCAGAGAACAAATCAGCCTCATTAGAGGAATCCTGCTGAGGGATTTCAATCAGTTCATATTGTTCAGTTCTCCCTGCTTACATGACAATGTTACTCTGCAGAAGCAGGGCACACAGTGAGAATAGGCTTCATCACCACTAATGCATGAATCAGGGTCACTTAGTACATCAGCTCTGTTTCACATAGACTACGTAAATGATCAGTACATTTTCTTGGTCAAACACAGTAGACTAAAACGCTTAAAAACTCTCTGTTCTGACTTGGCAGTCTTTAAAACTTTCAGAAAAAAGGGGCATGGCTGCTACAGTCAAAATGGGGATATTCATCAAAATATTTGTACATTAATTAAAACCTACAGACACAAGTAGTCCAATAATACAACTAGTAAAGTATAGCCATCAATACTTCTGCATTCAAAATCTTGTAACATTCGATTCAAATACTAGACTCATGTTATTCAATAGTCAATGTGAATTGTGATGCTGTGGGCTTGACTGATTTCCAGTAGCAGTCAGTCTTACATCGAATCTGAAGGAGCCTCTGACTGACATTCTAACAGCTTAATATCTGGAGCAGCACAGATGATATTCCACAGCAGGAAGTCCTGGATGACACCATCAGCTTTTGGAAAGCACTGCTAATCCGCCTCCTTTTCTACTCCTCTGGGGTTTGGGGTCAGAGTTCATTTGAGCTGTTAGAGATTCTAACCAGCTCCTCCTAGTTATTTAAATAAAAACTGGCAGCAGTAAGATTACACATTTCACTTACTTCCAAGAACTTGCACTTATCTGCTTCAAAATACTTCAGGTTACTCCATTATACTTATATTTACAAACAGATCTTTGGCTGGATGAAACCCACACCTACACTGAGCGGAATATTGATCAGTAGTGAAAGATTAAAAGAGGAAATAAATTTAATGTGGAAACCATGAATGGTTATTTTCTTACATTTTAACGCTGAAATCTGCGGCGATCAACTGTTTCTGATTTATGCAAATCAGATCAAGGCGTCACAAATGTACAGCATTAGTTTTAGAAACCTTTTTTATAACTATAAAGATGTGTTGAATCAACCCCCACACCCAAAAAAAATACCCACAAATGTCTGACATCAGTTTAGATACGATCTAGTGCAAGAACACACCCAGTGACGCACTAACTGATCACACACATCCCATCATCGCCCAGAGGAGGTTTTAAATAGGCCAGAGCGGCTTTCGTTATTAACCTTAAGACCAGAAAAACACGCCGTTGTAACACAAAACAGGTAGCGAAACTGGCATTTACTCACTTCCTACAACGGTTTATTGCGAGAGGAAATAGGTTAGATTATTTACAACAGCTTATAAAGCACAATCCAGACACATTCGACATAAATACGTTTTTTAAAACTCAGCTCCACATATCACAGAATTTGCAATCGTTCTGCGACTTGCAACCCTTCGTTGTTGCAAAGCTGCTGATGATCAGCCGCTCTGGATACGTTTGCTCTCTAACCTCCTTCCCTGCCTTGGTGGTTAGCAGGTTATGCATCACATCCTTTTAAATATGCACAATAATCAATCTGCAGCTACTGTACGTTAAGCTGAGGTTTCCTGCTTTCACAAGTTTTCTAAAGAAGACGTGACAGCTCATGCATGCACACGCTCATCCTGTTTCAAGTTTTAGCATTAAAAAAAACTCTCACACAGAAGTTAAGATGACGCACCGAACACCTACACATTTGTGTCACAATCTTGATGATCGTACCAGAAAACGCTGGCGTCTGCTCTTCTTCTTCTTCTTCCCCACAGCTCTTAAAGGTTCCAGAACAACAAACTTGAGCCCAAAATAATAAAAAAAAAACCTCAGGATGGAACTTAGTCACCAGTTTCTCTTAGTCAAGTCAGTCCTGCGGTTCTTCAGTCTCTCTGCCGCTCTAATCTCTTCATTACTGCAGACGGGAGAGGAAACAGAGCCTGCCAGAAGCTAAATGAGGACAAACTTTGTTTTTTTTTAAAGTGTGTCTGTGAAGGAGGAAAACCCTTAAAATCTCATCTCTCCCCCTCCTCCTTCTGGCCTTCTTGTCTCCTCCCTACTCCCTCCCTTCGTCCATCCATCAAGGAGTGGAGCATCAACTGCAGGCTCCCTCCCTTGGCTCGATGAAGAGGAAAGGCATGTCTTTAAAACAACCGATGTTTTGTTTTAGCTCATGTGTTTGTTAACATAAAAGAACATGACCCGGGACCTGAGGCAAAGCAGTTTGTTTGTGATAGGAGAGGGAAAATGCCCCGTCAGGCACTGTTCACAAGGCATCAATTGTCCATTCTGGATTTGGGGGGAAAAAAGGGAATAATTGTACATTTTAGAGTTCTCTGGCCTGAGGATAACTGGCTCAAAAGATTGATGTAATCCTGCCCCGATTACTGATTGCATTTCATGCAGCCTCAAGGCTTAGAAGTTCAGTAAGTAAGAGCTGGAAGAAAGGAAGCAAAGAACAGTGGGGAACAAATGTAAGCCTGAAGAACAGGAAATGAAAACATCCTAATGTGACCGAGAGAGAAACTGGGGAAGTTTCGAGCGTGTGAGTGAGTTAAAAGCTAAAGATGAACCAATCGGTTGAATAACAACTGGCAAGCTATGAATTGAAGCATCCATGGTCTAGACCCGCTGGTTTGTGTGGTCCACCCTGAACAGGTCACCAGTTCATCACAGGCCACACAGAGAGTCATAGGACAAACAACCATGCACACACTCACACCTAAGGGTAATTTAGAGACAGCCTTTAATTTAACGTCATGTTTTTGGACTGTGGGAGAAACCTGGAGTACCCAGAGTCAGAGAGCCGCATTTAAAACCACTACTGCAAATCAAAAGGATCTGAAACACAACCTTTTTTCTTTTCTTTAAATCAACATCTCAGACTTTAGGAAGACCCAGGAATCAGTGTTGGTCTAGAAAAACATGACCCAAGCATGATATTTATCCAACAAGAGACTACATGACTATCTTTTTGTTTTGTTAACATAGGATCTACAGTGGTCAAATGCTCTAAACTAATGTGGAAATCTACAATATTCATCAAATGTAATCTTAGTTTGTGAAATTAAAAGATGTGTTTATCCTCAGCACAGATTCTGGCATTTCTTCTCAAGTTCTCCCTTTCACTCAAACTCAGATTCGACCGTCTTCCTGATATTATAACTGAGTGCTGTAACTGAAGACATGGTGAAAGAGCAGCTCAGTTTTTCACAGGAAACACCAGTGCACAGCTGTGAAGGGTGGCTGACTTATAACCTAAGGTTCGTCACTGTTTGGTCCGGTTTCTCCCTAAGTTAGGAAACACAGAGCACAAAAGTACATCAAGTCAAGTCAACTGAGTATTTTTAGGACAATCCAGCTAATAAATGGCTGCATTGATTGGTTTCAGAGACACGGGCTGCTGCACAATAAGCACAGACCCCCCCATGAGGGCTGGCCTCAATCCAGATAATAATAATAATAGATCCCTTGTGTCAGTCTATAAAGCGCTGCCAAAGAGCATTAACACATGAGCCAGATGAGGACTTGTTGCCCTGGCAGGAAACTGAAAGCTAAAACCCGCCTAACGATGTGAGATTAGGGCACAAACCAGACGTCAGTTATCCTGAGACGTAAAGTTAACCTACTTTAAACCAGCTAACCTGTTTAGCCTCTGGATTAGCGAAGCGTTCAAACTAATAAAACCGTGTCTGGAAACTCACCGACTCCATCTTCGGACTTCAACACCATGTTGGTATCCGTTGTTTCCGTTAGGAAATCTTATTTGGTCACTTTTTAGTTAAGTTTTCGGGTCAAACCCAGGTTCACGGCTCCGACACCGTTAAACTGCCGGTTAGTGACAACTGGCTGCTAAAAAACAGCCGGTGGATGAGAGGCTGCGGGGGCGGAGCCTCAACTCTCAGCAACCAATCAGAGATCACATTACAAACATCTGCGTTTTGTTTGAGCCAGTAGCATCCGACTTTATGTTTTATGTATTAATATTGTCTCCTGTAAAAGTATTCATACCTCTTGGAAGTCCTTTGCATTTTGTCACGTCAAACCTTTAAGTTCTATGGAAGAGTATTAGGGCCACCGAAAAAAAACAAAAGAATTCAGACTTTAATCTCAGAATTCTGAGATTAAAGTCAGAATTCAGACTTTAAAGTCAGAAAGTCAGAAGTCTGACTTTAATCTCAGAATTCTGAGATTAAAGTCAGAAATCTGAGATTAAAGTCAGAATTCTGAGATTTAAAGTCTGAATTCTGATTTTAAAGTCTGAATTCTGACTTTAAAGTCAGAATTCTAACTTTCTGACTTTAAAGTCTGAATTCTGACTTGAATCTGAGATTCAAGTCAGAATTTTTTTTTTTGGTGGCCCTAATCCTCTTCCGTAAAATTATTTTTTACTCTGATACCCATAAATAAAATCCATGCAATCTTCAGAAGTTACTTATAAATATAGGTGAACACTGATGAGCACTTATAAATATCAGGACATTTTAAATTCAAAGTTGATGACCTCCACTTCTAGACATAAAATGAGTCGCTGTTGGGTCTTTCAACCAGATTAGGAGTGTGCAAAAATGGTCAATTCAACACAAAAAAACCCCCAAACTTAGATCTGATGGAAAAACTGGGGATGAATTAAATGAATTAAAGAGAAGAGAGTACCATAGACAGTCCGTGAGGTTCAACAATCCCTTCCTCAATGCTACAACTTTTTGAAATGTTATAGAAGAGGACTAAATGATGAGTTAATATAAATTGGTTTGGTACATAGCATTAGCGGCATGAGAACTGATCTTTTCTGCTCTATTTTTTGGTGACGTAACCTATTGTAGGTGAGTAAAATATATTTTTTCATTAGATGTATCTTTGTAAAAAGCAAGAAATTAAAGGACCTAGAGAGGTGTATGATTTCAAGCCTAATTGTTTATAACGGGGAAACCCTTCCTGATATAATATTTTCTCTATAAAGAAGCCAAAATTTCTTGCAAGTTATATAAAAATGGCCTTAGTTACAATTTCTTCAAGCTCTTATGGAGTGTTTTCTTTGGACTTTAACTGTTTGCACCTTTTAACCTATAGGTATGACAAAAAAATCAAAGCCTACATGCTAGAAAGTTCTCCAGGCACCTTTTGGGCTGTGGGTTTGTCCAGCTTATTAAGCCGTATGAGGACATACCTGGCAGAGAAATCGCTGTTTCCACATTTATGCAGGAAGAGGAAGCAGGGCTCACAAGATAGACATAAAAAGGGAAATTGAAATAACAGCCCCACCTGCTGAATAGCAGCGGCATACAGAAACACATTAGTTTAAGGGGAAGCTGGTGTTGCTATCAGAGATGGACCGTTTGGGAGCGGGCAGAAAGGGAAGGGAGAGGAGAGGGTGTAGCGAAGGACAGAGGAAAAAGAGGGCAAGGGATTGCAGCTGTGTGATTGAATCACTGCTTTATTCAGAGGCTGGACCCACCAAAAAACAGGATGTGGTCAGGCGTGGTGGTGGGAAAAAAGCTGCTGGATTTCACAGTTTAATCAAGACAGCTTCCTAATACACAGCTAATTGAATAAGAATCCAGACATTTTTAACTTTTTCTCATCTTGTGACTGCCACTTCTTATTGTGTTTTGGGAAGATTTATAAGCGTTAGATTAGCACAGCAATTGTGAACTGGGAGTAAAAATTGTTTCAGTTGTTTTACAAACTGAAATCTGAAAAAGTGGGGCAGTCCGTGGGGCAAGTTTCTATCAGATTTGCACAAACAGCTCAAGCTCCGTCAGATTGGGTGGAGAGCATCTGTGAAAATCGATTTTCAGAACTTTCCACTAACTCTCAGTTTGACTCCCGTCTGAAGAAGAGATTTAAACCATTCAAGCTCTGGCTGCATAAATATTTAGAGTAATTTTCTCTGAGTCAAAAGTCTTCTGCTGCATCTGAAAGCTTTTCTTCCAGGATTACCCTGATCTGTCCACCAGCCTTCCAGTTATTGCTCAAGAAACACATTCCCACAGTATGATGCAGCCACCGCCATGTTAAACCACAGGAATGGCGCTTCCTCCCTAACCCTCCAAAAACAGAGTTCTGCATCTAGATCCAACGGTTGGCCTCATGTTATCTGCTTGACTAAATATTTTATTTACAACTAATTTATCATACAGCATCTCAGTCATCCTCAGGTTTAATTATAAACTGCTCAAACCAAAGATATAAAAACAAAGAGCTGACTGAGGGTACAAGCTTTAAGTCATTTTGTTGGATTTGTATGAACATAATTTTTATTTTACTAATCAGTGTTTCAATTGATTGTTTTGCCATTTTGAACATTTTAATTGGATTTTTTAAGTTTTACAATTTGACTAATAATGAGCTACAATCATGGAAGTTTTTCTCTTCCTGGTTAAAAAATATTTATCTGATAGTTTCTCTTAGTCTCACTATCTCAGTAAATAAATATTTTCAATCTGAGAGGTCAGGCTGAAGGATGTTTAATCAGTTTCATGCCGATCCTCACAACCTTTGATGATATTACATCTTCTTCCTTTCAACTAATCCTTTCAGAAAAAGAAAATATTGAAATGAATCCTACTCGATCCAGTCAAAATTAAAATTACACATAAAGACACTAGCAATGGTCAATGATTTCTCTTTTTGGCTGAAATTTTATTCCCATTCAAATATTTCGGATCACAGGCATTTTTCTGAATTTCCTAAATTTATGGAGAATAACATTTGCATTGAGTCCATTCTAGATGCTTAACACCGGCCTGCTTTATCTATTTATAACCAGTTTTATTGTTTTATTGGAAGAATTCAACTGTGTTCAAGTCTCAACTGAATCAAACTGTCACTTTCAAATAAAATAGTTTAGGATGTTTAGGAACAAACCAGGAGCCACAAGGTTTTGCTGCTGGGAATGATGGAGCAGCAGTTTTCCTGTCCAGGTTGAACATTAACACCAACTCAGAGGATGTTGACCAAGGAAGGAGCCCCTCAGGCCCAACTGAAAGTGTCCTGATAGGCAAACCAAATTCCTTCCAGAGACATTTTTAACTGGCAGGCGCATGGAAAATTAAACCATTTGTCCACAATAACGGGAAACATGTTTGAAGTACTCAAACTTGAGAAAAGTGCACCAGAGGTTGTGGTATGGTGGTGGTAGCATCATGCTGTGGGGATGTTTTAATGAACCCAAACACAGATTGGCACTGGTATTGGCTTGGATAAATCTGGCAAACGTTTGGTTTCTGGAACAGGAAGGACCTGTAACTTATTGAAAATGTATAAATTTTCCTGGAAACTGACAATTTTAAAAGAAACTCTACTAAGAAGAGTGATCTAATGTTGAGTCAGAATCATTCCAGAATTTTGTTAGCGGCTTCAAAAAGTGTGTAGCTGGTCTGCAACTTGCTAAAGAACATTTAACCAAATGTTAGTGGGGGTGTATAATTATGTGCATAATTATGGCCTTAGTGGATTATACAAACTTAATGAAAGTGAAATATGTGCACCAAGATACTGTTTTTAAATGTCATTGGAGTGATACGCTGAATTATCAATGTTTTTTTTAAGTACTTAAAAGAAATGGATCCCCTAAATGAACTGGAGAGTGTTGCTTTGGACCTTTTACCAATCTTATACGTGCGGTTGTCAGAGTTGGGTAGCTATCAATCAATCAATCAATCAGGTTTGTATTGCACATTTCAGCAAAAACATAAAATTACAAAGTCATAAAGAAAACACCATACAGTCAACAATAAAAAAAACATTACATTTTGATGAGTGCCATCACCAAAATCATAAACAACAAATATGTTGGTCAATGTTTCATTTATTATGGTTCAAAAACAATTCAGGTGAGGTTTTAGTCTTGATTTAAAGGAACTCAGTGTTTCAGCTGCTTTGCAGTTTTCTGGTAGTTTATTCCAGTACAAACTAAAATGTTAGTTGCGCTAACCCTAAACCACAAATCACACCCATCACTTCTGCTACACCAACCTGGTATTTAGCAGAAGCTAATGCTAAAGCTAATGATTCAATTCAAATCTGCCTTTGAAAGACTATAGCACCAAGTTAATGTTCTATAATTCCTTTACATATTGTATTTATTTTTTCTGCTTTGCTACAGTTTGAAAAAAAAGTTACTCACAAGGAGAAAAGGAGAGAAAACTGAACTGTTATAAGTAAGAAATAAGAGCATGGATATAAATGTCTAATACTAAAGAACTGTAAATGGTCAATAAAACATTTACAAAACTTAGCACTTTAGAATGTATTTGTAAAAATGTATTAAGGGGAAGTTAAGGGTGTGAAACAAAAAAAATTAACTCAACTTTTTGCAGATGAGAAAAAGAGTGTCCACCAATAAACATAAGTAATTTAGCACTTTAGAATGTATTTGCAAAAATTAATTTAGTGAAAGCTAAGTGTACTTAACAATTTCAAAGTTAGAAAAAGTGCTAAATAAAACAATTTGCTGCTACTAGCAGGTTAGTGGAAGTATGGCCATCACTGGCAGGTATATGATTGAAAGGGGAAAAAAATACAATTTGCCATCTATGCAGATGATCTGCACTCCTACCTGGAACTATATTTCTGCTAATATGTCAAGTTTTCAGGAAAGTACGACCAGAGGTGAAGACTCCCCGCAGCTCTAAATGTTTTAAATCCCATGACTTTAAAATAAGGAACAAAAAGGGGAGAAACGACTGGGCTCAGCTACACTGTGTATTTATAAAAAGCTGTCAGCCACATCAAATTAACCTGTGTGAGGGCCTGCCTAGCTTTTTCCAGGGTGTAAATAACTGCTGTTGAATGAGCGACGCTGTGAGAAACCACCTGCGAGGAGCAGAGAGCAGTGGGCAGAGATGGAGATTATGTCACTTCGGCACCAGAGAGGAGGATCCTGGACCAGAATGTGATGGGAGTGCGTCATGTTCTCAAACACACACACACACACGCACACACACTGACTCATGTGTGTACATGAACACAGAAATGTCAGAAATATAGAGAGCTCTGCGATCACCACAGCAACTAAACACTGGAGCCACTTTATCCCACTGTTTTCCTTTCACAACACGTCACTTTTAATGACATCAGGTCACAACAGTGACAAGATAAGTGAGGTACTCACCTGAGGCAGCAGCAGCAGGTGCTCCTCCTCGCACAGTAGGGCAGAGAAAAGCTTGGAAGCTGGACGCACACAGCTCACTCACAGTCCCCATCACAACACAGCATTCATTCAGAGATCGCTGACAAAACAAGTAAGGTTAACAGTAACCTCCCTGCATCGCCCTCTTCTCTCTGTCTCTCTCAGTCAAAGGATCTCAGTCAAAAGCTGTCTGGGAATAAAGCATTTGTGTTTTTTCCTCCCGACCATCACCAGAGTCTGACGAACTCTCCCACACTCCCACTCCACTCTCTCGCTCTCTCTCTCCTCCCTCCACGCTTGTTGCTCACACACTTGACCTCACTCCGGAGCTGCTGCTCTCTTCCACACCAAAAATACGCCACCGTCTTTCTCTTACTTAAAGAAGTCCAGCGAGCGCCAATGGGCGACCAAATCCTCCTCCCCTCCTTGTGTTACTTTGAACAGTTGTTCAAAAGTATTCTTGGTGGCGATGACAAATGCAAACACACACATGCACCTCACAGCGTCCTGTTTCACACCTACACACAATGCATCAGAGCCCAGTTAGGTTTAGTCAGAGCTGAGCAAACATGCAGTAATAACAAGAGCAAGGAATACAGAGCCTTAAAAGAGCATTCATGTGCCGAGAGTTGGAGGGAAAATGATACTTGATTTTTCAGAGATTTTATCAAGAAAAATTCAAACCGTAGTTCAAACTATTAAGCACGGTGGTGGTAGCGTCATGTACTGGGGCTGCTTTCCTGTCAGTGCTTTCTTTAATCAAGTCATTCCAGATATTTGTTGATCAGGACCACTTCATCCATCTATCCATTTTCGTTACACCCTTGTCCCTTAGTGGGGTCGGGAGGTGCTGGTTCCTATGTCCAGCTACTGTTCTGGGCGAGATGTGAGGTCACCCTGGACAGGTCACCAGTCTGTCGCAGGGCAACACAGAGACACACAGGACAAACAACCAGGCACACACAC
>CAEGAF010103554.1:0-21248 GCA_903067075.1 Micropoecilia bifurca
AACCAGAAAGCAGTTGGGCACAATATCGCAACACCAAAACCGTGAGTGAAACAATGACTAGTGCAGATGCTATATATTGAACTCTGGACCAATATGTTATTATTAGATATCCATATTTGTAGTGAACGTTCAATACTGGACGGGTGGCATAATAACTATGGCGTCTATTCTATGCGCCTTATAATGCGGTGCGCCTTATATATGAAAAAAGTTTTAAAATATGCCGTTCATTGAAGGTGCGCCTTATAATCCGGTGCGCCTTATAGTGCGGAAAATACGGTACCAAAAATGTTATATTTAGGGGCAAATGAGAGCAACTCTTCCTACAAATCCATATCCTACAGTATGTTTCTTATGTAGCACACTTTTTTTGTTTCAGTACGCCTGTGTCTGTCTCCTACTGGCCTTCTTTTCAGAGGGTTTAGTTAGTAAAGCTATGATACAAAGGCTAGTTTTCCCTCAGATCGGTATTTCATAATCTGCCAATCTTCTGGTATATTCCCTTCACAAGCATCTCTCATGCTTAAAGATGATAACCTGAAAATAAACGTCAAAAATGCCTAAATGTCAAAAGAGGAGAAATAATTTGATAAAAAGGCAACAATAGCTTAAATAATCAATTGTTGCATCAGAGACACATTCAGAGATGGTATTCTGCTCACATTGAATAAGATGAGCTACAGCAGCACACTACAACTGTTTACTGACAAATAAACAGTAACTGGGTCTATAGTGTGCATAGACACTTCAAATCAGGACAATAGGAGACTGGAAATCCCAGTTTCAACTGCAACATTCTTAAGGTATGGTAAAAACTTGGGAGTCAAATAAACAAAACACGAAAGTATATATCTATTCAACTATGTAAAAGTGGTTCATGGTTTAGGTGATAATGCAATGGTGTCGGATTTGGAGCCCTTAGTAACAGCTGAACATTGTTCAAATACCCCCTAATGACCATGGTCACCCTGTGTAACTACACATGACCCATCTTCCAACTCATTCCAGCACATTACTCCACCAAAGCTCAAATAACCTCAAACAAACTCTCTCAAAGCCTAGAATCCAGTGGCCTCCACAGTCACCAGATCTTAATTGAATGGATTATCTATTGGATACGGTGGAACAGAAGATCTGCATCATGGATGTTCAGCCAAGAAATCTGCAACAACTGCAAAAACGTCTGTCAACATGAACCAGAACCACTGAAGAAAGTTGAATCTCTGCCATAAGGAATTAAGTTCTGAAAGTAACCAGAAATGCATCCAGATCCTAGCGATGTGTACCTAATAAAGTCACTAGTGAGTGTTAAGAGTCGTTTTGTACCATTAACTTAAATCCGAATGTCCAACACTGAGAGTGTCATCTTTCTTCTCTTTGCTTTGGATACTTTCAGATACCTCTTAACCCTTCTCTCCTCCTGCTCTCTATCCCCCCTTTTCCCTCTCTTGGACCTGGTGCAGCAATCAAGGAGCAGAACTCATTTATCAGGTATGATGGTGGCAGGGGGTGCATTATGCACTTGTGGGGGGTACTTGCTCAGCCTGAATGCACTGCTGTAGGCTACTCCCCTGTTGTAAGGTCATTGTAATTAAGACTCGACTCCCAGACGCGGACGTTGCCTTTGAGGTTCAAACGTCTTTCCCCCCTCCTTCCATCTTGCAGAGTACTTTTCTGCCCAATTTGATAATAAGATCATACAAAACAATCTTATCCCACACCAAATATTAGGGTTCCATCTGTGAATATTGATTTGTCTGTGGACTCAGTTGAGGTGGAATGAGTTGGATTTCCTTAACTTCCTTCAGTGATTACTTTGTGGAAATAGAATATTAGAGTTTCAGTGATTGCTGCAGATAGAAAGTGTGGGGCTTGACTGACCACTTAAGATTGCTAATCTAGGATCCTGAACTTGTTCTAACTTCAATTACAGCGGCTTGGCGAGGGAACAATACAGAGAAGAGATGACCTATTGATTAATTTTATGGTATATCTGTACAATCTTTCTCAAACGACCCATTTTCTTTTCTGAACTTGTTGGCTAAGAGGGAGAGAATAGACATCTCTGTTCGCAACTTTCACACAAAGCAGAGGTTACGCACTACATAAAGTGTAGCCCAGTATAAGCAGTGAGCTCTTTGATGGCAAACGCGTCCAGATGGGCCAGCTGTTAGCCAATTACCGCAGCCACATTTTCTGTGCGTCACTAAACTGGAAGCCTCCACATGTTTTACATGGAGACCAGTTAATACCCACTCCCTACATTTGCAATGTCTATTTTCTTTGTGTTGGGTATGAATGAGTGAAACAATTTCGTCTTCCTGCAGGGAAGATCCTCCTTAACCAGAAATCCCAAAGCTAAACCTCAAAAATCCTCCTAAATATCAGTTTCATAGTCTGAGTGACCGATGGCATAAACAGCTGACATAAACTGTGCGTCAGTGTTACTGTGAGGTGGCTGTGTGCATCACTGCTTTTAAAAATAATCTAAAAATAATTCTAAGAGTTTGCACAAAGCTTTTTCTGTAGCCATGCAGGTACCTGCAAAAGCATGCATGTGCCTGGACCTATTTCACAGCATGTCTTATTACAACCATAAAGTTTAATATATTTTGGGGGGATTTTATTTGATAGGCAAACTACAAAACAGCACTTTATTCCTGCTACTTTCCCATAAAAGCCCGAGTTATGGGTTCATTTCTAATAGTTATCCTATCAAAAGATTCTCTACACCTGAGTCATAGATCTGTGCAGCTCTATCAAAGTTAGCAGGGGGATGTAAAATAAAGGGCTGGACGGTGGGAATAAAAGACAACAGTCCTAGTCCATAGGACAGGAATACAAGTAAGATATTTCCATACATGTATTTGTTCTATACTTGGAGGGCTGGAAAGATAAATATTTAGCCTTAAAACTGTCCTGACTTTTCACTTATAAATAATGTCCATGAATTCCCAGAGACTATGTGTTGCATGGTTGGATGTTAGAGCAGAGGTGCCCAAAGTTGGACTTATAAAATTATTTTAAGAAATTAAAACTAGGAACAAAAATGTTTCAATTAAATGATTGAAAATCTAATTGTATTAAAAAGGTTGAGATAAAAAGCAATATCTCAACAGATGTATTGACTGTTGATGCTTTTTGTGTCTCCGTTTTGCTAAATTAGCACAACATTATCTTTGGAGCCAGAAGCTAAAGTTTGGGGAACCACGCAAAACATTGGGATCAGGAACATCAGGAATTACAAAAAAATTATCCATACACCAAATTCCTATTCCCAGATGTATACAGACTCCGCTTTGTAAAAAAAATAATTAAAAAATAAAAATTAAACGGTTATGAGCTTTTAGGGAAATATGTAGAAATTCATCTTTAATTTATCAAAGTAACGCACTGCATTGATGTGCATCAAGATTATTTTTCTTAGCAACATGAACAGAGGAACAATATACGAGACAATTCCACTTACATAACATAGCAGGATTGCTCCCACATCCATCAACCCCCCCCCCCAACCCCCACCCCTTCTTGCTTTGACTCAAAATGCTCGTCACACGTCTGACATTGGGCTGAGCTGCATTTCAACTAGCGGTGTACTGTAGCAAATCTTTTGAACAACCAAACAACTCGAGTGAAGTGCCTGCAGTCCTTTAAGCACTTTATCCTCAGAGCTTCATTGGGCAACAGACAGGCACAAAGGAGGAAAAACAAGACAAAAAATGCAAATGAACTCTTCAGCGCTCCGATATGTCATTCACAAAGGAAGAGTGCATTTAGAATATTTCAGAACGCCAGGCTCATAACTGCACTTTGCAACAACGGGGGTGTAGAAGAAAAAAAATAAATAAGTAAAAAGATGCGGGAAGTGATGAAGAGAAAGTCAGAGAGACGTGTTCTTTTTTTTTGAAGGGGGGTGGCATTTGGGGGGCATCGCGTTGGGAATTCCACGTGTCTCATCGTCTTGTTTAGAGTGCATTAGCAGCCAATGACACAGTCTCCCTCCCTCCTCATCGCTCTATTTTTCTTGTTGTCGGGGAGATTGTCCTAAGGCAATAAAAGCAACCATCAGCACTCCTCCTCCTCCTACACCTCCTCCTCATGCAGAGATACGCCTGGGCCTAATTTTCCATCAGCAAAGCATGAAATCAAGTGAGAATGCCACACAACAAGCACTCTTATGAGGGGACACATTGCCGGTTCAGCCACCCACACACGCATACACACACACACACAGAGGCACAGGCACTCACCCTCAACTCACCGGTACAGAGATACACTCTGACTTTTGAATAAATTATGAAATCAAGTGGATGCTAAACCAAAGTGACAATCAGAGGCTTGTTGATGAGAGAATAAATGTGACTTTGGGAGGCGTTTTTTCTTTTAACCCATTTTAATAGAATTATTTAATGGTTGTTAAATTACCAGACTTTGGTGGAATATAGTGCAGTGGTTTGAATGTTTTCAGAGATTACTGTGTTTAGTTGTTAGCGGCGACAAGATCACACAGAGCAAAAAATAAATACATTTTTGCATATTTTAAGAACTCAATTTGTATTTATTGATAAACATGAGTTGGAGTTATTCATTTTAGACTGTACATCACAACCAGAACATTCTAAACTATATAGTTGACAGCTCATGAAATCCTGATTTGTATGAAAAATGTATTTTCAATCAGGAACTATGCAATCCAAAAGGTTATGTGAAACACTTTCAGACAAATTAATCAAAAGGTTTTGAAACCAAGCAGTAAAAATTCTCAAAAAAATTGTCTATACTTATTGCAGTTAGCTTAAAATGCACCAAACACAAAGATAGTCCAAGCCAAGCCCTCCCTATAACAATGCACAAGTTTAAACTTTTTCAGGTTTCTTTAATCTGTGTTTACAGCCTTGAACTTTATTCTAAAGCTGAATGCAGCTTTATTTAAATTTTATGCACTAGACCAATACACTCAGACCAAAGAGGACACCAGGTGGGTCAGGAATAAAGTTGGGGGCAGTTTAAATCTAGCTTAATTTCTAATATTGAAAGCTTTATATGTCACATCCTCATGAACAGAGCATCGCTAGTGTAAAACATGGCAGTAGCATTATTAAACAGTGGGAATGCTTCTCTTTACGATTGGGTGAAAAGCTTCCGAGAGATGATTTAGAGGTGGAGATAAATTGAGGACAAATTGTTTGGAAGCTGTAAAACACCTATTAAGATGGAGGTTCACCCAGCAGAAAAACGACTTTAAACATACAGCCGGAGACCCAGAGGAAGAATAAGATAAAAGTATTATTGAGTTAGAAGGACTAGCTCAGTAACTTATCTAATGTGTTGTTGGGTCCATTAGGTCAGAGCATGGAAGACTGCCAGAAATTGAGTCAAAGCAAAGACGTCGGCAGAAGATAGCTACTGGGATAACCAGCAACGCTCTACAACAGACCATGCAACCAGCCAACGGACCAACAGAGAGACTAAACCGTGTCGTACTGTATCTCACTTTTTCATCAACTGCAAAAAAATAACGCAGATCGTTATTAGGACAGTAACACTACAGAGCGAGTGCGAGTTTCTCTTCTCCACACAAACACAGCAAGAAGAAAAAGATCTCGGAGTGCTGACTGACAACGATGCGCTGCAATATAGATGACGAGAACAAAGCTCCCCATAACAAACTCCAGTCATATTGAGACGATTTTCTTTTCAATAATGAATCGCCATCAGCGCTCCGCGTCAATACCGTCTCTCTGTGTTGTATGCGTGCATGAGAGAGTGAGGAAAGGGGGTGGAGGGGTGGAGGGGAGGAAAACATCTATCCTCGACGAGAACTAAACTTCTATATTTAATCTGCGCTGAGAACAAGCAGGCATGCAAAGTCAAAAACAAAATGGGGATGGCAAGCTGAGGCTTTATATGGCATGCAAATCACATCCAGACCAACTAGCAGCTGTGAGCTTATCCCCACATCTTTGTGATTGACAGGAATTTTAAGATGTGTAGATTATAAATATTTATAATTGACTCTATATTGACTGTGTTCTGTCTGTTTGGTGGAACTTGAAAAGGAAGGAAAGAATAAAAACTCAATTTTTTTTCCTCTAAAGTGAAGGGGGGTGGGAAACAATATGACAATTCAGTTCGTAGTTGGTTCCGTCTTCAGATGATCCCTCTTGTGCGTCGCTACATGCTGTAGTGTGCATATGTGTTGATCGGTGGCCTGTTTTCTTTTTTGACAGTAGTTGGTATTAACTTTCTGCAGTTGTCAAGTTTTTTTTGCCATGGGGTTTGGCTGTTCTCAGAAGGATTAGAGAGACTCTGAAAAGTTGCCTTAGTGCAAATATAAAAATTACATGTACAAACAAGACATAGAAAAAAAGCAGCACAGGTCTATAGACTCATTAGTTCAAAACCCAGTTTTTGAATATTTATGTGGAATTGTATTACTTAGTTCATGCATTACTAGCTAATATCTTGCCATTAGCGCAAAATATTAGGAGGAGTAGCGGTTAAAATGTCGAAGAAAAAACTTACAATATTCATATTAATAACGAGTCATGATATTCAAGGTTACCCCACATGTTTTCTGCAGGATTTAGGTCTTTGGAGAGAAAAGGCCAAGAGTGAAGTGCGATTTTGACACCAAATACTTCGAGTGGGACGGGGTAAATACTTGAAGAAGTGCCAACTATTAGATATGGAGGTGGAACAGTTATTCTGTGGGTCAAAGGTTGAATTTTTAAAACCTCAGAAGACACTAATATAATAAAAAATTATTACGCTTTTTGCACATCTTTACCATTTGTTGCAAGATATGTAGTGGGTGGAGTTAATCAAAAATAAATTTTACAATACTTGTGGAAAAAATCAGTGAAAAAGAAAAAAATACTTGTATTTTTTTTTTATCTCCCTTTTATCTGTGATAACCCAAACAACTTGAATGTAAAGGATAAGCTGTAAACTTTGATTCTATCTAAAGGGCAACACCAGCAGCAAACTCAAAAATGTAGGAAGAACTTTTAATAAAAGCAGGCAAAAATTTGATGTCAAGTTCTATCGAGGCCAACTTTTATTTGTTATGGTTGCAGTCTGCATTTTCCTTTGATGAAATCCCAATTCAGAAGATGAAAAACAGCCATCTGAAAAAGCATCAGTTTAGTTTGTCCCTGAAGGTAGGTCCAGGAAACACTGTGCCAGTGCAGAAACTGGGTGGGCCCTGACCTCTAAGAAATTGAAGTAACTTCTTCCCTTTGATTGAGTTGCACTGTGTGAGCTCACAACACTGCATCGGTCTATCTAACTCTCTTTCAGCTGCACATCAAAAAAAAAGGGGGGGGGGGGGGCAGAAAACGCTGGCCCATACATGCTTCGCACACACCTACTTCAGATCCTCAAGTTTCCTCTGCCGCGCACCCGAACACAGCACTGCCCACCCCTTTCATCCATTTTCCCGTTTGATTTCACCACCAGGCCAAACCAAAGCGTCATTCTGAAGTCGTACGGAACACAGAGCGTTACACATCTAAAAGTTTCTGTGTTGCCAAACAAACACGCGCGGGTTTACTGAAACCGTCTGAAATCCCAGAGAGCATTAGGATTTAAAGTGAGCATGAAACCCAAACCCTTCAAGCAGATTAAATTCCAAATCAAGCAGGCCATGTAAATGATGTGGTGACAGGGGGCCCCGTGCAATTAGTATGCCAGGCTAGTGTTAAAGCAATTAGGCAAAACAGACGGCAAGAGCACCCGGGCTAAGCGCAGGCAGGGAGGAAGGACGAACATTTCCATATTGTTCTTCAGGACATGAGCGCGTGTGTGTCGGTGTATGCGTGCGCGAGTACAGTTTGTTTGAGGTCATCTGGCACTCGACTTGTTTGTGGATCTCTCAGAGGAAATCAGAGGTTAATGGGAGCTAGACTTTGTTTACTGACAGCCTATGCTTCCATTTAGGGTAGCTAAGGAGATGGGCGCGAGGTACTAAATGCTAAATTTCCTCTTCCTTTAAAGCAAAGGGAAAAAAATAAAAGGGAAACTTTAAACACACAGTCCCATGTCGCTTTAGAGGGGGGGAGAAAAAAAAAGGCATTTACTGGTAAACAAGCCCAAAGCGGAAACAGTAGACACTACATTGGGAAGAAAGAAAAAGAGAACTCATTTGGGCAAATCTCTCAGGTGGAGCCATCAAAAGCTGTGTCGGTTTGTACACAGAGACGTGGAGGAGAAGGACCACCTGGAGACGAGGAGTGACAATTGTTTGAGTGTAAATTACTCAAACAAGCATGCCGGGGAGCAGCGTTTAATGCCTGATGTTTCCCAGAGGAAACTGAGCTGGATGCCTTTAATTCAAACACTGATTTACAGACACTACAAAAAAAACTAACTGTAGCGCACAAGGAAGTTGTGTACGACACGATGATGCTCTGCGGGGATGTTAAGTGGGACGGTGGCTGTTTGTTTCCTCCACTGTGAAACGGCAAACCTTGACAGTGAGGAGTAGAGTTAAACATGCTGTTACTTCATTACAACTATGTTCACAATTTAATGTGGTACAGATGATTTCCAATGTAATGACAGTAATTGTTCCACATAGGGCTAGTTTGTTTTGATAGGTCTTTTCCCCGAATGAAAAAAATGGTTTTAAATTAACGCTTTTGATTTCCTCAGGTTTTCCTTGTGAAACTCTGGCTGAAAGTTGAAAGTGTGACAAAAAAAAGCTAAACCAAAAAGTACAGACTTTTACATAGCAGTGATTTTTGTTGTACTCGAAGAAAAAAGCAACTGAACTGATGCAGAAAACAAAGTGACACATGCTTGAATTATATGCAATTTGCAGACTTAATATTCTCCATGCCATCAAGAACATGTCAACACTTTTCAGAAAGCTTCTAATTAGGAACTTTGGAATATTATTGTTGCATTTTCCTCACACATTGTCTTGTCACTTAACTGTGCAACAAGCAGAAAAAGAAACAAATCGAAAAACATCAGCCGGAAAATACACAGCATACAGTGTGTGTATGTGTTTATGTCAGGGGTTGCTAAGATACTACCTCCCTCGTGCATGCTGAAGTGATACCTAATTACAGAGCTAATTTTGCACCATAGGGTAAATAATAAACTCAAATTTATGAGAAACTAATAAACAGCAGCTGTTTGATCTGAAGCACAGAACAGACAAACAAGCCTGTGCAATAAAAAGACAAAGGGCTGGGAGTTGTGAATTTGATTGCTCTGGTTTATCTTCTGATTCGGGCTGCATTAGCTTTTAAAGTACACTTGAGATAAAAAAAAAAAGAAAAAGAAAGCCATGAGTTAAAACTGTATAATGATCTTTTCTTTGACATATTTGAACTTTGCAATCGATCGTTAATGCGCCCTAAAGAAAGAAAGCTCCAGCAGAGAGAGTCCTTTAAAGCAATAAAAACATAAAACAGTGCTAATGTGCAATGATCAATTAACAGAAATGTAGATTAAACCAAATCTCCAAGACGAGCATTAATTAGCTCCAGTTTAAGTCACCGTTACGAGTGCGAGCCATGTAGTACAATCTATCAACGTATGTAGCGCCATATGGTCGACATGGCCTTCGGGCTTTGTGGGAATTACTTCATGGAAAGACAAGCAGGTGAGGCTGTGTTTTGTTCGAAGCACATCTGCAGACTTCGTACACAGAAAACAAGGGAGAAAGAAAAAAGTGCTTTCATGAAAGGGACCGAGACTTTTTTTTTTTTTTAAGTGAGGTCAAACCAGATGGATGCGATCACAAAAGCTAAAATAAAATTTAAAAAAACTGAGCAGTGCCAGTGAAATCTGGCAGGTGTCCCAGTGAAACAAGTGACATAATGCAGCAGTGTCATGTATCCTGGTAACAACACTCAAAAGAGACAAAAATAAAACAAAAGATATTGCCAAATAGTTCTCTGGGTAAGAAAAAGAAAAAGACTGTAAAACAGGTAAGGCAACAGTGGCAAACAATAAATCACATCACAGGGATAATTTTGTTTGGATCAGATCTTGATCGAGATTTTTTTTTAATTCAACAGGAAGGAGGAAAATCCAAACATGATGAACAGATTATTCTGAATTCTTCAATATGAAAGCTAGACAAATTCTCAGAGCTGTGCTGGAAGGAAAAAGACCTGGCAGGGCAGGGGCTTCTTTAATGGTTTTGGAGGATTTGTCACTTTTTATGCATTGATATAAAACCTGAAGTATTTTACAACTCAAACCAGTAAAGTGTCTTGAAATGTTTTGAGTGTTAAGTCTCCAAAGATTAGCTTGCAACTGCAATCCTCTCCAGACACTCGTAACATACAAGTCATTAGCTTGGCAAAGCAATTTGTTTTCAATTAAATGTTCTGGAAATCTTTCCAATGGTAATACTTGGGGGGTTTGGGGTGCATTAAAATCAAATGGGCTCATGTTCCCAAACTGTGGCACAACTGGCGCTACATAACTAGCCGTCTTCTGTGGTACTCAAAAGATATTTGGGTATCCATTAGTTATAAATTAAAAAGAAATATAAAAGAAAAATACCCACTATAAGATGTACAGAATTAGAAGTTAAAAACAGGAGAGAGTGGATTGGTTAACCATAAAAATCATTTTTTATGTTAGAAGGATGCAGAGCAAACTTTTGGAAGAACTCTTGAGCTGAATGTAAAGTGAATGACTGTCAACTGGGAACTAGATGTGGTTATTTTTCCCCACATTTCTCTTTCCTTTAAAGTCGTACTTGAATCTGGAGTTTACAACATTGCTGTTGACAACAGCAACACAAGGAAACAGCAATTCATCTCTATGTATGGCATGTTCAAAGAGCTGTATCTCAATATGAATAGTGAGTAATTTAATGGAACAGATAGACATCAGTGCAAATTAATGGTTTATTACTGTGCTCCCCTGTCAAGTATGGCTTGAAGGCCACATTGAATTTTGAGGTCTGGGTCAACTTTACAATTTGATGAGAACACAGAATTCTGCAGGCCTTCCGGTTAATTTCTCTAACTTGGTCCAAGAACAAATGGAAGTCATAACTCAAAGACTTCCTCCAAAATATCTATGTGTAATGCCAGTCATGTAATGCAGCTTTTAATCTTATTGCGTTTCTGTGATGAAAGAAAGTGAGACTAAATAAATCCTGGTCTATTGCCTTTTTTAGAATAGCAGTAGGTTGTAGAGGAAATTAGTGTGGAAGCCAATAGATTTGAGATTGTACAGTAGATCTTAGTGGAATTGCTGATGACATTGCATTAACAAAATGACAAACTTCCACCAAATGTATATAACCTAAATGTATATAACCTAAGAAACAAGGCAGTGAGGACAAGTTGTCCCATTTCATCCATTCACACAACATTTACAGGGCATCAGGCACTTTTTCATTGTTTAGTCTGAACTTTAATCTTGCTTGGACAGAAGAAAAACTGTGTATTTAATATAGATTTGCCAACGATTGTTCTTTTACTTAAATTAATTAATTGCAAAATCGGACATGCAGTGCTCATGTATAAAAATCATCTGCTAAATTTGCCTGAAGTATCTGAGCAACTACAAGATGTTTTGTTGCGGATGGAAATCTCCAATCAATATGAAGCCAACATAAACATCCTCACTGCAATCAAACTACTTGATCATCCAAACTAACCAGTGTGTTGGCCCAAAATGTTCTGAAAATTTTTGAAATAAGTTAATGAGACTGTAGAACAAATTTGGTCTTGGGTTCGTTTGCCCTCACCTGTCATACGCAGCCATTTCCCAATTTCCTGACTATCATGAACAAGGTTCAAGCTTAGAAACAAAGGGCCTGCTAACAAAGCTTCCCATAGAGAATTGACTGTGGACTTGGTTGCTATTTACATACAGATGCACTGGCAGGAATTTGCATAATGTTTTTTGTAGCTGGGTGCTCAAGGGAGCAGCATTGTAACATATTGGTGCCTAATGAACTCTGAAAAAAAAATTGATTTTCCACAGAGTAAATTAAGAAATGCATTATAGCTGTTAAAGCAATCTGGGGGGAAATCGGAGCTTTCCACCGCTAAACTACACTTGATAAGTAATAAATTACATGTTATACTTATTTGCTTTAATTCATGCTAATTTTGCCCAATTAATGTATCACTGCAGTTCTGAGGGTAGCCACTGGAGATTCAATTATTTATTGGATATTGGTGTGTATGCAAGTGCTTCTGTTGTATTGTTAGCATATTGTGTGTCTGAATACACCAAAGATATTTTTTGTGTGCGTGTGTGTGTGTGTAAAGAACAAACAGCTCCTGGAGAAGTATGAGCTATGCTTCCAGAAACTGCCATCCCAGATAGGAACGTAAATTTAGAAAGCAGACTCAACCAGTTTAAACTGCTAAGTTTGTTCATTTTTGTTCCTATTCATGTGTCTGTCACAATTAAGTGTTTCTCTTGTCATATTTCTTGTCAGTAAATTCTTGTCACTCACCTGAAAGACATTTTCTAAGAGAACTTGTTAACCTCTATTACTTTGGGATCACAGAAAAATGAGACCCTATGCTCATGTCCTAATACCTGGAAATTTATCTTTTTTTCCAAGCCTAATTTTGCTTTTTTGATGTTGTCTTTTTCAGCTCAGAAAAAAAATTCAGGAACATTTTTCAGACCCTTCTTTGTGAGCTGCAGATTACTTTGGTCCACTGAGTAACAGTCAAATTATCCGTCTTCTCATACCAGATAAGATGCTTCTGATGTTTTCACAGGAGTGGCCGAACACCAGAAGTGCTAAGGTGATAGCGTAGTAATTTGTTATAAAAATGCAGTGAAGAAAACCTGCTAAAAACGCAGAAAGAATCTTGTATCTCCAGTTTTTTCCAGGAATGTACCACAAAGCTCCTTGGGCCCACTATTTTTCTTACTTCAAGGGTGAGGTATGTAAAGGGTTAAAACTCCCATGAGACATTGGTTTTAATGTCTTTTTATCCACAGATTTTTTTTTGGCACATAATGACTTCTGTGGGGGGATTTTCTGTTGTGCGCCCCTTTCCCAAAAAGAAGGAGAATTCAGAAACACAGCAGCTGAGGTCTATTTGAAATCATGAGATTTTTGCACCCCATTTGTGGAAACTGAACAACTACTTTAAGAAACTTTATCTCTTCTTTGGGGTTCCAGTTATATTTGTAAGCGTTTGCATTTGTGGATCAGTGTAAATGTATGAGTGACAGAATTAAATCCAGTCTGCTGGGATTTCCTGGCAGAGGCCCATTTGTCTCAGACCTCAAACTCTCTCTCTCTCACACACACACAGACACACACACACCCACACACGCATGGAGAACTTTTGGTTGCCGTCGTCTGCTTCCTTCCCACTCTTCCGCTCTTTTGCAAGCCAAGTGACTCATTGTTTACAGGCCCTTCACTCCGCTGTCCTATCATCCTTCTCTGACGCCACTTTTTCCATTTAATCATAACCCTTGCATGTGGTGACCCTGCATCAGGGCTGGCCTTGCACTTCCTCCTTGAACTGTATTCTGGCTTTCCTGCTGTCGCTCACTTGACAATCTGACTGCAGCAGATTGCCGAGCTTTGCAAAACTTTGTTCCGTGGACTAGATTTAAATCATTGCAGTCATTTGTTGCAGAGAGGAATGATTCATTTCACAAAAACAAACAAATATAAAAGTCAAAATTGAAACTGCGACAAATCCCTTCAAGAATTGAAAAAAAATTAAACTCTAATATTTATATCCCCCTGGAAGATTTAAAACAGATGAATACATTTCAGTGAATATTTGGCAAAGTTTCTGGAAAACTGTTCTGTTGAATTAGGTTTTTATTTCACCAAATGACAAGAGAGATTAAGCCTGAAAGAAGAATGTTTTCTTTCCCATCACAGTAATGAAGCTGCTCTTGTAAAGTAATTTCAGACGGAACTTGGTACAACATTTCTAGGCAACTCTCCAAACAATTGATATTAATGTGTGCAAAAGGAGTTTGTAGAATATGTAGCTGTCCGTTTCTGTTCTACCATTACGAACATAAACAAGTGCAGTTTTCCAAGCTCTTTTTAAGGTCATGAATTAAGATTCTTCTTGTTGAGACTTGAATTGTGTGCTTTGCCCAGAGAAGACCGAGACATAAGTTTAAGGCACCAAACACTCCTGCTGGAATTGAGATAACAGGAAGGGGAGATGTGTTGAAAATCAGCTCATGCTCACTGTCAAGTAGGAAGGAGCAGCTGTGATGCTAAGGGCCTGTTCCTCCTTCAGCTTCCATTGGAAGAATGTTACAGCAAATTATCAAGGTATTTGATGAAATTCCAATTGATTTTACCAACAAATCTGAAAATGGATGGTGACCAGGTCTCTCAGGAAAACAATCATCCAAATCACAAGGCAAAATTAACATATTTAGACTCAAAATAAACTGTCTTCTAAGATTAGTTCTGCGCCAACACATAAACTCTACAGAAAATCTCTGTGATGCAGATGATTCCTCTCTCTGTATGCACCAACCTCATGAAAAGTTATAGAAGAACACCAACTGCTGTCGGGTAAATATTAACAGCACTGGCACCAATTATTGAGGCACAACATTGCAAATGAGGCCATGATCCTCTTGGAAATTTCAAGTTTTACCACAAAGATCAGCAGGGAAAACTGTAAGAAAGGAAAGAAATACAAACTAAATACAGTATAAAGTCCTGTTCGTTCAAACTGAAAGAAGTTTCTCCTCTTTTGAAGTGTTCCCTCATTCATTGGGAACCCAGCCTCCACAGACCCAAATTAAAAAGCTTAGCTTGCGATACTTTTCCCCAAGTAAATTAGAGAAAACAACATCTTCCAAGATTAGACAATTAAGTGGCACATTAGTCCAAGACTTAATTAAAAGATAGCGAGGCCGGCAGTCTTTAAGGATACATGGAGGTGACGGGAATGTTTAAACAACAGATTGAACAAATGGCACTTATTAAAAAAACTTGACTGTGAGTCACTTGACACTTTGCATATCCGCTGCACCTTGAGCTACACAAACAGAGTGTCAGCTCCCCGGGTTCCTGCTATGCAAATCTCCAGGCCGAGGCATGGGGGGAAGAAACGAACTCGTCACACAACATCCCCGCTAAGATGTCCTCCTACATTCGGCAGCTTAGCAGCTATGGCAACCCGAGAGGAGACATAACATTTGGCGTATCACACGCTCTGCACAAGTCATGAATAGTGATGATCAATGTTGGGGGAGAGGGGGTGAAATTCACAAAACTTTTAAAGACGCATCTGGTTCACCGAAGAGTCGGTTTCGACTCGATCCTCGCAAAAACGCACACCTTTGGCTGAGATGTGTGCGTTTCGTGTCGGCTTCCCTTCGGAAAGCATCCTTAATTAAACCTTTTGTTCTGCCGAAATGACAAAAAAAAAAAAAGAAAGAAAAAGTAGAGCGAGGCGAGCAAAAGGCAGTTATTGTGTCAGAGCGCGCAGAATGGAGGTACACTAAAACATCACAGTTCACCGCTCGTGTTGCCATTTCAGCGTCACTTTCCATCCTGGAACAATGCGACGGCTGACAGCTCACACCCAAGAATTATCACGCTAAACTGAATTATTTCTGCCACGTGTTAATTTATTAACAACCTCCGTGTGCTCTAATGTAGCCCGCATTTGCATATACATTTTTAACCTGCGAGTTCGACCGTCTTCAATATTCTTCTTTTTTTTGGTGGGTTGGTGGAGCGCAGGGGTTGGTGGGTAAATCAAACCGCCTTTTGTTGCAACGTGTTTGAATGTTGAAGAATGGGGCAGGAGAGGGAAAAGAACAGACATAAATCTGGCATGCGTCTGCAGGGCACAAATTCTTTAAGGGCAGATGTGTGCACCTCATCACCTTGCAACATATGAGCGGTGGCATCTTCGACGTGAAGCCTCCTCTTCTTCATCTTCCTCCTGCCGACTTGCCGTCCTGGCCTCTTCAAAAAGGTGCTCGCGACTTAGACTGGCGGCTTCAAAAACGGCAAGATGGCTTATTTAGGCGGCTCCTCAGAACTGTTCTGTCAAACGGGAGCAAACATGCAGTATTAATCATCACCAATGGACTCCTGCAGTCAAACTGTTAAGTAGAATGTGTAACTACAAACACCGCCGAAGAAGCACAATCCCATCTGGAAATAAAAAGATTTAAAAGTGTTCTTGTTTTCCAACTTGTATCGTAGAGATGGATGCAAAGAACACTTTGAAAGACTCTCTAAAATTGGGTTTGTAGGGAAAAATAAATAGAAATGACTAAAAAGAAATGAGATGCAGATAATCTTATTACTGCACGTAGATATGGTTAAAGTGTTGACAAAGAGTAAATTGTGCTTTTTCAAAATGTTCTGACAAAACAAACACTGCAAGGCAGTTTTTCCCACTGTACAGTGCCAACATTAATTAGATATTTTAAAACGTAAACAATTTCACTGGTTTTAGATTATACAAATATTCCTAAGTCTTATTTTAAAGAAAACATATCTAAACAATGTATTTCACATGTTAATCTGTTCATTTTGATAGTTGTGACCTACAGCCACTGCAAACCCAAGGTTGAGTTAATTGTGCACGAAAATCATTGTGTATGATTTTTTTTCATCAAAAATCACATTATGATGTCACAGTCTACACTACGAACTCATTTAACAGCTGCTACAGTCACTGAAACCCACTACAGAGAGAGTACAGCCCACAAAGGGTCATTGCTGAAGGAGCTGGCTGTTTACAGAGCCGCATCCAAACATATGTATGGAAAGTTTAGCTGAAGTACAAAGTGTGGTAGCAACAGTTGCCAAAGCAATAGGGATAACCACAGCCTTCAAATGATATTGTAGGAAAGCCTGATTAAGGGTTCGAGAGCAAACGTACAAAGCGTGGACCAGGTGTGGTGACTTTACTTGAAGACCCATCACACAGATAGATGTTTGCAGAGTTTAAAAGGTCGTCTAGAAATCTCCTTTGAGAAAAGTTTAGAATTTATTGAAATTTATTTGCATATGTCATTTGATATTATCCAAGACAATATTTGAATATAGTAAGAAACCGAACTCGGTCATTGAACGCCGTAATTATCAAGACTAACACAAATTAACACTCTGCTGTGCAACATTTATATCAACATTACTGTACTTTATTTCTACAAAGAAAAAACATTGAAGTGTTCCTCACCTGGAGCCAAAAGTAAAACCTTTTAGCCAGTCCCAAAATAAAATAAGTAAAACAAATAGGCGGCCATAAAAATGACCCTGGCAATAACTCTGAAATGGCAATTAGAATAAATTAGAATTAGTCATTGCATGCCTTGATTAAGCACACCTGTTCTGTTACCTTAACGAGGCGGTTCTTCTTCGTCGTCTTCCTGAGTTTTGTTGGCGGTTGGCAAACAAGGACGCATTACCGCCACCAACTGGTAATAAGTGGAACAAGGCGATTGAACGCACTTCAAACTGTTTTTCAAAGTGAAAATATAGCATCAAAACAAGAAAACAAAAGACATCAAGTAAAATATATCTTTATTTTTATATAACTTTTTTCCTTTCTCTAAAAATTAAAGACAATAGAATTGTTTTCTTTATTTTCCCACCTCTTTCAAGACACTTCAATATGTTTGAACTTTTGTGAAATTTTTTGTCCCTTATCTGATGTTACTGGATAAACAATGTACTTCCCAAAGATTTGGGGAGCTCCATCCCCAATTCTTCTCTTCTTTTCTTTTCTTCATGAAAACATCTACAAGCGGTTTGCAAAGTGTTTCACACATCTTAATGGGATGAGCTCACATCCTGAAAGTCATTCATTTTGTACCACTTTTCAAGCACATTTATTTCACAAGCCTATTCTTCTGAGAGGAAAAATAAATTTTACCACGTTAAGGTTCAGAGTTGGTGCCTGGCTGAATGGAAATATGGAGGAATTTAAGAACAATGGACAAAATTATGCATCACTATGAAAAATTCCTCAGTTGCGTTTAATTTCTTTATCTGTTATACTTGTTCATTGTATTGAGACACAAATTAATGTTTCTCTTTTTTGCCTGAACTAAAGTCAGTAAAAAGTAAAGAGGCCTCATGTATGAATTAGATAAGCCAAACTAGGTAAATCATCAAGAGTTCCTAGAGTAAAAAGAAGCGATCCAAAGCAAACCGTCTCTGTACAGTTTCTGTACCCCCTAAATTGTTGTCCCATTCTTGGCTGCCACAACTGCTATCACATGGAAATGAGTCTTTTACACCACTGAGGAGGGACTTAAGCCCATATTTGTTTGCTGAATTGTTCAAATTCAGCCATATTGGAGGCTTTGCAAGCATGAAACTATTTCAGGTCACATCAGAAGATCGTGATCAGATTCAAATCTGGATTGTAGCAAGGCCCTCTTCCTTTTATTTTATTTTTCTTAAACCATTCCAAAGTGGCTATGCTGTTGTATTTTTGTAATCATTGTTCTTTTGTATAATCCAAATGTGCCTGAGCTGAAGCTAAACATTATATTCTTATTCTTCTTGAATTTCTGGTAGACGGCAGGATTCATGGTTGCATTGATTAAGGCGAGTCACGAAGGTCATTAGGCAGTCCACAGAACATTTTCCCCAAAGTCTTGGAGAACATCAACATTCTCTGGGCAAATGTGAAATGAGAGTTTATGGCATTTTTGGTCATCAGTGTCTTTTGCCTTGAAACTGGATATAGCTTGGCCCGGTCTCCGTCTAACTGTTAAATCCATTATACTGACCTTACTTGAGCCTGCGGTGTGTTAGTTGTTTTTCTGGGTTATTTTATGTATCCGTGTGGATGAGATGTTTTCTTTGAGTAATTTTGTTAGGTTTCTTCCGACTCCTGGAAAGATTCACCAAAGGTCTATGTTTTCTTCATTTGTGGATTAGAGCTCTGGTTTGCTGGAGTCTCACAGTCTTACAAATGGCTTTCAATGGATTTCCAAACTGATGGATGTCAATTATGTTTCTCATGTGTTGTTGAATTTCTTTACGTCAGAGCAGGATGCGTTGTTCTTAAGACTTTTTGGCCTATAACATATTATCAGACCGTTTCCATTTAAGTTATTTCTTGTTTTCACAAGTCATGGTGTAATCATGACTTGTTTTCACAAGTCATGATTACACCAAGTAATCAGGACTTGGTGTGGCCAGTGAAAATAACCCACCCAAAATATAATACATTTTTATTTTAGATAGCAAACAGTACAAAATTACTTATGTGAAGCAACTGTTGACACCCATTAGTCTGGGAAATTTTATACAGACATTTTTAAAGAATTTAAAGATCGTTTGTTTTACAGATTGAAGGATTATTTACACACTGAAAGTTAAACTTGGCAATATTGAGAGAAATTTAAAGAAAAAAAGAGTTCCATCTCTTTTTTATGTTTAAACGTATGGTAAGTTCATTCGTTTGGATTGGTTGCCAGTAATTGTGAGCAGGGGTGAAAGTAAAGGGGTACGGCCTAAAAGATTTAGCGGGGGTACGAGGTACCTGCAAGAGAGGGGAGCGGCTGTCTGCTTTAAAGAATCAGTGGATTCACTGTCCAGCTGTGAGTGCACCCACTAATCAGCCTAAAACAATCTAAAACATGACTTAATTGGTTATTAAATAACTTTTTTCCCATTTCATATTGTTTCTGAACTGTTCGTGCTATAGATCAGGGCTCCAACACTTCAATCGCTGAGGGTTTTGAGTCGATCTTGGCATTAGGTGACAAACTGAACGGCGCCAGGGCGTTGAGACCAGCATGTCCTCCTCTGGGTCCTTATCAAAACATTCGTAACTTTATTAAAGAACAACAACAAAAATCAACAAAACATGTTCTAATTAATGATCCATCAACAATAATAATCTCAGTGATTATTGTTTCAACAAGTTTGTTGCGCAATTCTGTGCGTTTCGGTTCCATTACCAAACTATCAGAGCAGGAGTTTAAAATACACTAATCAACCACCATCAACCAATTACATATATATAATTTTTATTTATTTACTATTTTTATTTTTTAGCACCTCCAAAAGTTTAAAACTTTCACCCCTGATTGTGAGTAAATCAATTGATAATATTGATACAAAGTCAGTGTCAGTATTGGACTGATTGGTAAGATATATTTAAGTTTGACATTCACAATTTACATTTTATTTTTGTATTGTGAGTTCTCAAACCTACCTCAAAATGGATTGTTTTCTCTCATATTAAATCTTTTTTATCATTATTTTTGTGTTCAATTAGGAAAAAGGCACATGAAATCATGCTGATATCATATGAAGGTATTTTCTAGACACCTATGAACTTTGTCCAAATTCTCTCTGAGGTTTGAACAAAATAACGCAAAAGAAAAACAACAAAAACACCAATAGGTCACAAGTTGATGATACATAAAACTAAAATAAAAGGTATCAGTATCTGCAATACTGATTCTGTATTTAGATGATGTCAGATTGACACCACAAAAAAAAAAATACAATACAGCTTTGACACCTTATCAGTGTTAGGCAGACAAAAATATCTGCAAATCTTAAGGTTCTGAAGAAAGCTTGGAACAAACGGTGAGGCCTAGACGACAGGAGATACTGATTTGTATACGTGTATGATTAAAGTAACCGAGGAAGTTGCTGTAATGTTTCACGGTCTTTCTTTCCTAAGCTCGTAAAGCCTAATTTAAAATCAAATGTCTCCATGAAAGGGCAGCTCTAGCTGTAAATCTTCAGAGTACAGGTGTTAATATACAGCTTAAGGATTTTTTTTTTTCATTGTGCAGAAGAATCTCAGCAGATGTTGCCTGCGTGCACAGCCTCTCCCCCCCAGGAATCCCATTCCCTCTGGCATTCGTACAAATCACCGCGCCACCGTGGAGTCACCTTTTCTTTTAATCCCTTCTGCATGCGCCACACATCATCCACAAACAACCTGCCACAGAGCGAGCCTGTTTGTTGGCGAATGGCGCGCAAACAGAGATGCAACAGGCGACGTGTTTATTTGCAGCAGACGAAACAATTAGCGGAGCGTGGCAGGTAAATAAACACGCCGAGGCGAAACATCTGGGGCTTTATTGCTGCTGCTGTGTTGTTGTCGTCGTTAGGTGGCTTGCTGAGACAGGCGTAATAACAGTCGCTGTGTGAGATGTGCTGCTAGGCAGGGAAATAAAGATCTGACAAAATGCAAACAAGCGATACCCTTTTCTGTTTATGTGTTAACGGGGGGGGGGGGGGGGGGGGGGGGGGGTGCCAACACCGGGGCCCCCGAAAGGGATAAAACACCCGGGGAGGA
>CAEGAF010103562.1:0-46417 GCA_903067075.1 Micropoecilia bifurca
GGTGGAAGTTTAATATTTGCTTTCTCCTCATCCTGTTGAACTGGTTTAAAACCAACTTTTTAATAATAGCGTTACAGTGGAACTGGCTCCTATTTAGCAAGCAAAGCCTTTTGCAAATTAAAAATAAATCCTGAACTGACAAGATTGAAACTGAACTTAGACACAGGGATCATAGCAGGATCAAAATTCTTCCTCTGAGCAACCTGATTACTTGGACACAGAAGAAAGAAAGCTCACAGTCAGGGCATAAGAAGCATACGCTGAAGGGTTTCGCGCTCAGTTAAAAATGACAAGGCAAGCACACAATGGACCAGACACATGCATTATTCTACATGTTGTAGCTGAGTGAATGGATGCACTGATTATCCAGAGCCCCCAACTGTGTGAGACCCACAGAGTACATGGAATACAATGCCCTTTGTGATTTCTCAAGTGGGCCTAGTATGTAAATATTTTATACATCTTCATGTTATTCTGCCTTTGATGCACTGTTGGATACAATGAATGGAAAGTATTGTTATTTTTTTTAATAACCACAAAAATGATGGTTATATGAGCTTCTTCTCCTCCACTCAACATATGGATTTTCATATGGAATATTGAGACAGCCATTGAAGAAGGCAGGCTTTATTTGTGTTGAAATATTCCAGTGTTTGCTTGGCCAGACATTCTGGATTATCAGGCTGTTGACAAACATGGTGATTCAGTTTTCTTACATCATTTGAAAATCTTCTAAAGAGAAGATAATGCCAGGCCCTCCAACAAGGTTTTGAGGGCCTCAACAGCATCATAAACCCTCAACATGTTTTCCACATATTGGCAAACTCAAGATGTGTCTCCTCTCTGACAGAGGTTAAGAGAACTTTCTTCTCTGAGCATCGTGGGAAAATTGGCAGCGATAAAGTTCCTAGAAACTCTGATCAAGCAAGTTAAATATAACTGATGAAAAACCTTCACTTGCTTTTCTTTTATAATTGTTATTCACGATGCAAGAAGTTGTAACACAGCTAGTAACACAGCATCAGGGGGTTTGACCCTCTGAGTAAATATTCCCAAATTATAGATTAAACTCTTCTAAATGTTTTAGTGTGAGATTGTACTGCTGCAACGAGAGATGAATTCATTATAAAGTTTTTTACACATTTTTTGACAATAGCTGTGGAAGGCGGCATATGAGGTCAAAAATTAATAGTCTAAAAAGAAATTATGAAATCAAAAACAATTGCCATATGAAGTCAAGCTATTACTAGTTTATTGGCTAATGGTGCAATTATCAATCAAGGGTTCTGTTTTATTCCTGTTTTATTCAATTATAAAAAACGACACTGGGACATTACCACAAAAACTTTTTTGTCCTAATATGAACAGCATTTAATTAAGTAAATAAAAACAACATGCTACTTTTATTCTGATGTAAAATGATACCATTTAACTGCTTTCATTTACTAAAATAAAGCAGTAATATTTTAGTAATCTGGTTCAAAACAACATACTCACAAGCTGCACACCAATAATGTGCACCACTAAACCGACCTCAACATAGCTGAAAACAGGAGCATAATTGCAGAGCCAACCACAATATTGTTTACACAATGGTGCACAGATAACTATTATAGGCGCTGACAGCCAGTGCAAACAGAGTCAGCTAACAGTGATGATATAGGATGATATGAAAGGAGAAATGGTTTTGCTCTGTGTACAAACAGTTGGCTTCAACCTTTGCATGGACGCCAGCTAGCGATCAGAGGTCTTCAGTTATTTACAGCAGCATATTTCTCTGGCACTGGACTCTGAATAGAATCCAGAAATGACAGCTATGTTTATTTTAGTTCTACAGAACAATAATAAATATATGTGTAAGATTTGTGTAAAGTTAGATAATTTATAAATCCAACATCTGACACAATTCACCACCAAGAAGCCACTTTTAAGAAAAGTCATTTGAAAATATGAATGATGAAAATGTGTGAATGCATTTTGAAACTTATTTAAAAGATTTTAAGTTAATCTTGCTACCATGCTGTGTGTAAAAAAGTGCATCAGGGTGAGTTTTTTTTCATAAAAGGACACGATATGTAGGAACATCTTAGCATCTGGGAAATTACACTTGATTTTCACTTTGAGTTTCAAGCATCTGACATACTGAGGTAAGGGTAGCAAAGCATTGCTGTTGCCTTATGACTTTGTGTTTTCCTGCATCGCTGAAGCATAAGGCAGATACACAAACATGTGAAGAGAGTATTTCAGCGAGATGCTCAGATCAGACATACTCTTGGCCATAAGCTAGTAACCAAAATGTGACACAGATGATATTCATTCCAATTCCATTTAGCATAGGTCTGTTGATATAGATTTAGATAAGGCATTTGGAACCAGGATCTGGCTGTTTGCAATGAGACGGTAGCTGCATGAACACCAGACTGGGCATGAAACAAATGCAAGTGCAGATCTCAAGTTACCCTGTGAACCCCATGCCATTGAGGTGTGAGCTCTTTATCTCCATATCACTCTTTGCTGCTGCTGTGTTTAGCTGAGGGCTTTTGTTTATGAGTTCTTTCTCTGCAAAGATAAAGATTAGATTTTTGCAATAAAAATTTATGTTAGATCCACATGCCTTCTGGTTGTTATCATCTTCTTGGTTTGCTTTTTTATGCACTTGGGTAAACTGTAAAATGTTCAACTTTTTCTCAATTCAATTCAAATCATAACATGCAATTTAGCAAGCTTTCTTTGTGTTTTTGAGACGGTATAATTCAAAACACTTTTTTAAAATAAAAAAATCATTAAATTCCTAATGAATGTGATAGCAGTAATGAGGGAACCTCGCCTTTTGTTTATGTGATTTTTTTTCTGTAAAGACTCATTGAACATATGGTTTTGGGGGATATTAATGAGATACTCATTCATGAATGATGTTAGAAATCCAAGAGTGTTGCAGGGGGGGCAAATAGGGCAAGGCTGCCACTCCACAGCCTTGAATGTATGCAGCTCTTGATTGGTCTGTTTTTATTAAGCAAACTGTAAAATCCTCTCAACATATAATAGAGAAGGAGACTTTTATTTTTCAAACTTTTCTATGATTGTGGTATCTTTGTCTTTTGTGAAAACTACCAGCTGAGCAAGCCTGCTGGGACCAATAAATATTTCAGCATTGTCGTCACTCCTGGACAGGAATATATCTCACAGGTGAAACACACACCAGTGATCAGGTTCAGCAGCACTGAGCTCTTATGAAGTCAGGGATTTTAACTGGTGTGTAAAGTGGTAAAACTGCAGTGCATCTGGCTTTATAATACGATAAAAGCAACTTTTCCTTTTTTTTCTGTTCAGCATAGAGCCTCTGAATTCAGCCACTGAAAAGCAGCAGCTAAGTTTTTTTGGTGCTTTTTTTTCCCATTTATGTATTTTGCATTTGTAACACATGTAAATGAGCCTTTACACACAGTGTGTTTGGCCCATATTTCTGTGAGGTTATGTTCTACACACAGAGCTGTACGGTGCTTCAAACAAGTATCTAAAAATAACCCCAAGAGTTCAGGAACATGAATCAAGTGATTCTTTTTAGCGCTGCAGTATTATTGCTCCTCAGTGAATCATGTTGCATTTTAAACACAATCATTGCTTCATTGAAAAAGAACAAGTTTCACTATTACCTGTTTTGTCAGTTTTATTGAGGTTGCAGATGTCATTGTTTGTTTTTATTTTATAAGTTGTTATGAGCAACTTATGAGAATTAAGTTGCTCATAACATTGCATGCATGGAAAAGTAATCTAAAAGAGGCACATCCAAACAGAACAGTTTGATGGTATTTGTGCTTCCAAAAGTTGATTCTAATGAGGCTTATTAATCAATCCAGGTATTTTTAAGGATGTATTAAACAAACTTTTAGCAAAAATCACAATTTTTGTATTAAAAATATCTTTTGTATGTAATCTTCAGGCTCATAATTAGTAAAGGAAAACAAATCCAGATAAAATTAATCTTTGAAGAACTTGCAGATTTGCAAATATTGGTAAATAGTAGACAACAAATAGAAATTAACATTATCACATATATTAGCAGGCTGTGCACACAGAGCATTTACCACAGGAGCAGCCATGTAACTCTGGAGGAGATGCAGAAATCCCCAGCTCAGGTGTTAAAATGTGTTAAGATGATCATTCTTAGTTGCGCAAAATTCAGACCTTTACAAGAAGAAACCTATTGTTAAAAAAAGCAATAGTTTGTGCTTTGCCACAAGCCAGTATGCACAACTTAATTTTGGTCTAAAATATAAAATATTTGGGTTGTGATTACATGTAAGGAAATACTCATGCAAGCAGCTGTATGTCACTTCTTTGAATATTAACATTCTAAAAAAAAAACTGTAGGGCTGCAGGGAAGTGTAAATATTTGTTTATTTTTTTAGTATATCCTTACAGAAGAGGAGGAAAAGTTGTTGCTATGGTAACACAAAAAAGAGTGCAAAAGTGATATGCGAGACACCAGTTATGAACCGAAGCCCTTGCAAGAGAAGACTTTTATGAAAATAAAAATAAAAATAATCCAAAATAGAACAGAATAAATATGAACCAAGAAAAAAAAAAAGAGAGAGATACTCAGATTTTAATATCAAACATGGACGGTCCTAACTGGACATGCATGGACCGAATGGATCTCATGTTATATAGTAAGGGATGCAGCAGAGACACCGCCTTCAGGCCATCAAGCTTCATTAATATGGGGATGCAGTGTGAACCAGGCCGGCCGGCAGCTGCTGGATGAGAGGCGCTGAGAGAGGGAGCGGCGAAGGGAGGAGGCAGAGGGAGGGAGGGAGGGAGGAAGAGGGGAGCGGGGCTTGTTCACATAATAGCCGGCGGCGGGTGAAGGCGTGGTGAGTGTGTGCGCTCTGCTCCTGCCGGGTGATGGGCACTGGCAGCGGCTGCACGGCGGCTCTCCTCCCGGTCAAGACCAGCCGTGGACAAAGCTGAACGGAGCGGATCAATATGCCGGAGAGCGTCTGTCTTATCTTCACTTAGAGCGGGATAAATACTCAGCTGGGAGCGCAAAGGTAAGGCGGTTCTTGGTGCGTCTGGACACATTTAAAGCGCCTCAAAGAGCCGTGAGGAGACAAAGTCTGATCAGTCATTCAGTCATGCATGTGATCCGAGGCGAGAGCATCAGTAACAATTACAGCTGCATGGGGTTTGTCTCTTGCGCTTCCACGGTGGAACAGGGAGGAGAGAGCTTTTGCTTGACACATGTGTTTTAGTCATGGGGCTCAGGTGGAGCCCACCCATGTACAGTAACCTACAGTAGCAGCCTCATTGTTCTCCCCCGGACTGTGGCCCTTAGGAGTAGTGGGCTCCAACAGTGGGACATGCAGTTGATTTTAAGAGATGAAAGTGCCTTTGAAAATTCCTGCATGTGTTTATAAAGGGGTTTATAAGCCACACTGGGCTGAATGAGTCATAGCATACAAATTGATACAGGAAGTGTGCCTTGGTGAATAATAAAAATGCTTACTGAATCATCATTTGACCTTTTGCATAACTGCAAATTTTGATGGATTTTCCTTTTTCATCCTGATGCCATCTTGACAAGCGAATGTGATTTTCTATGACTTGCAGCTCAGGCCGATAACTAAATTCTGTCAGGATGTACAACAAATCCAAACCTGTTGTAACAATCTAGCTGCAGGTGGACCATTGTGTGCACCTTGCAAACTGTATTAGAATAGTTCCTTCTTGTTGACCTGACAGCTTTACAACCCTTATTGCTTTTCCTTTGGTTTTAATGTGATAGACCAACACACATTTTCCATATAGAAGATAAGATTATGCACAGCATTTTCTTTATTATAATCTAGATATGATGTGTATTTGTATTTAGCTCCCCTTTCCTCTTATCCAACTTAATAAAATCCAGTGCAACCAATTGTCTTAAAAAAAACTCTAATTAGTAAACAGTTGAAACACAGCTGTTCTGCGGAGGCCTCAGAAGTTTGTCAGGGAACCTTAGTTAGGAAACAGCACCATGACGTCCAGGGAAACACCTGAGACTGAGTGAGGGTCATGTGGGGTTTCAAACTATCATCTCACAACTATCCTGAAATGAAAAGAGTACAGCATAACTGCAAGCTAAAGCACAGCTTTCCACTTAAACTGACAGGCAGGACAAAGAAAGCATTAATCGGAGGACAGGCCAAGAGGCCTATGGTAACTCTGGAGGAGCTGCAGAGATCCACAGTATAGAAAATACCAAAACTAATAGAATGGGAATGCCTCTCTAGAGGAAGATAAACCTAAATATTGCATAGACAATACTGCAATAAAGTCAGTTAGAGGCTACAAAACGCTTGTTTGCATTAGGAAAACAATGCTAAACATACAACTGAAGCTTGAATGAATAAGTATGGATAAAAACATATTTTGTGTTAGAATTTGGTCAATCAGAATTCAGGCCTGAATTCAACTGGAAATCTTTACTATCACTTGAAAATTGCAATCTGCACACCCCTTGGATTTAATCAGATGAAACCTGATGTATTCTGCAAGACAAAACCGGACAAAAAGTTCAGGCCCTAGCTGTGCAAAGCTTATGGAAACATTATCCATAAGACTTGCAGTTGGGATTATAGAGAAGGGTGGTTATACAAAAGCCTGGTCTTTAAATCTTTATTTCAGATATATGGATTTTACAGTACTTGGCGTTGACCTACCATTTGAAATCCTACCAAACTTCATGGGAATTAATCATTTTCAAGACACAATTTGTGGTCAACATTGACCTTCCTCTTCCTGTTATATCTGAGCTAAAGGAAGAGACACCAGTCAAGGTATATTTTAAGCACCAAGCAGAACAAACAGGAATCGTTTGGCACTCAGGCCTGTGTAACACATGTTAAGCTTTAAACTTTCTGCTCTTTCTGTTCACTAGACAGGATGTCCTGTGTCATTTATCACCACAGTTCAATTCTTGTCCATTTCTGCATCAGCTATTTTTTAATATACACAATATATTGAAGTGGCCTCAGCCCAACACACATGACCATGCTGACGCTCCTTTATCTGTTTGATACTTCTAAGAAATGTCTTAGCACTCAGTTGGAAACTTTCCATCCAGGAATCAAAGCCTCCCGAGACTTGATGAAAAATGAGCTAAAGACAGAGTGGAAGAGATCTATATTTGGATGTGCAAGTAATCTTGTATTCGCATACTTAAGAGTGGGAGCAAATCTAATATATATTATGATATGAAACTCAATAACAGAGTGTTAACAGGTTAGCAAATTGCAAGGACATGGGCTTGGAAATTTGTCTTATTTATGAACAAGTGACTTAAAAATGATTAGTTCATCTGATCCAGCATTTTGTAAATGGCATCAGAGCTACATTAACATATATACTCACAGGGAAATAAGCACAAGGAATAATCCTGTTGCAGTCTAGTGCAGTGTGGCATATTGGTTTTTATGTCCCATTTTCTTCCAACCATTCACATCCGTGCCTCAGTGCCATGTCCCTGAGCTCTGCAGAAAGTTACTGCAGTGTTTTGTAATGAAAATCTGCAGTCTGTGATTTTATTATTTTTTTCCCAACTCAGACTTAAATCTGTCACAATAAGAAAAGCTGTAAAAGTTACAGTCACTGTGGTCTTAAAAGCATTGTTCCTCTTCTTTGTCTGCTTGCAGCTTTTTCTAAATCTGTCTTATTTATGACAATGAGACTAACAAGAAGATGTATTATTTTAATCACCCGTTTAGTCTCAATTTTACAATCCCAATTATCAGCCCATTGCAACGCTCCTTCAGCTGTGACATATGAACTCACAATCACCTTCCTGTATCTGAGTGTTCATTTGTTAACCCCAGGGACTGAACTCATTCTCCAGTTATTGTTTTGAGCCAATAATAGCCAGTTTACAGCCCTCACTGACATGATCCACTGGCTGTACATACAAGAATCAGCTTCCACGTTGTTTCCTCTGTCCCTGTGATCTTTCTTCTAGTCTTAACAAAAGGTCAAACTGTGACAGATATGCATTGCAATGAAATTTACAAGCGAGTGCATTCCAATGATCCCTTTATTCAGTTTTAGCATAAAGAAATAAAACAGCTACTAATGCCCTTGTTGGTTGCAACAAACAAGGATGCAAACCTCTCTGGGCAAGCCCCTTTAGTTACACAGCAACTAAAAATCCACCTGTTTTGCATTCTAGAGGGTTTTTTCTTTAGGTTTTGTTGGCTCCAGTGGCCTTCATCTGATAGCGATCCAACAGGAAGGAGGGCCATGAGAGAGGGGGAAGACATGTGGCAAATGTCACCAAGCTAGGAATCAAACCTGCAACCACCAGCATGAGGACTAAGGCCTCAATACATGGGTTGTGCTCTCCCGCTGCACCACTACAGATCCCCCATTCTAGAGGGTTTAAAAGGATTAGTGCAGCATATCTCATCCTCTATATATTTTGCTTTTCATGGTTGTTTCAAATCAGGTTTGTCCTCATGAGATTCAAAAAAACCCACCGAATATTCTCTTTTAGGAGTTTCATAAACTTTGATCTATTTATTTTTTTTGAGAATAACTTTTCACCATAGAACAACGTAGTTCAGGTATCACTGTTGGTAATTTGTAGATTCCAACATAGAAATGGTCCAATACAAGTTCACATTCAGTAAAACAAACAGCTACCCCCCGTCAGACCATCCTTTCATTCCATGATCGACAAAAACCATGTGATCTACTGAAAGGTCTCAACACAGAATATGACGTTGAAACTGACCCACCAGGATTAAGCCACTGCAGGAGATATAGTCAAAATAATCACTATGAACTCATAACGGTGATATAGGACGGGTGAACTAGTTTGATTTAGTAAAAGGTGAAGGAAACAGCTGTGTAGTTTGGGGGTGGACTAAAGAACAGAGACATCTTATGACCTGCCACTGTTTGTCTGATCTTAGAAATATGTTGATCAGCAAAATCCAGTGACTGCAATGACATACTGAACATGGTGCGTTTTATTTTAAAACCCTGATTGGATTTGGACAGCGTGCATAAGTATTGGGAAATTCCCAGCAGTTGTAAGCCAGGCCACTTTGGCTTCTCTCTAGCCTCATGATCTGAATGCTTGCCTTGTGATGTGAAGTGGCAAAATGATCTACACTGAAGGGATCATGACTGTGTGTTGACTGAAAGGAGTTACTGAAATTGACAAATATGTAGGACAAGCTTCAACACTAAAAATAATAACAATAATAATAACAAAATATGCATGCAAAATATGCACTTTATTCACACAAATCCCACCAGTTTCTAGTATGTCAGCTTTTAATTACATAAATCACATTAAGACTTGTACTAGACAGCCTACATAATATCCTGAGCCTCTTTGTGCTCATAAATTTCCCGGATATCACAAACAGCCAGACGGCTCGTCTGTGAGAGATGACGACAGACTGATACCTTTTGACCACTGACAGCATGAGTCATGATGAGACTTGAGATAAGGAGATAAACCTGTGCTGCATCCTTCAGCTCATGGCTGCCATTTGAGTTTTTCTTCATTAGGATTGTTGCTTTGTTAGTAGAACTGAAAAAAGAATCATTTAAAAAATTACCTTTTTTATGTCATTTTAATTTTTTGGCTACATATATTTCTTGAAACATATTGTTTATTGAAGTAAAGAAAAATTAGATACAGCGGGATAATCCTTATTCTTTATCAACCAAATGTGATGCATGTAATAAACATAATCACATTTATTATGTATAGATTAGTTAAAGGTATTTGACCTGTTAAAACAAACAAAAACCAATAGTGTGTATATTCACATATATGCAAACTAGGGGCAAATTAGGGAGAGTACAGTAAAATGGCACTATTTAAAGGGATGCTTCCATGTTTGATTGAAACAAAGACTACATTGGTGTTATGTAACCCGATGAGACGCCACAGCTTCCTCATAACCTAACGTGCCCTTCCCCAGAAATGTAATTTCACATTGCAGAAACATCTGATTGGTCTGCTTAGTGCTGTTGAGGGATTTACTCAATAAAATGCCTTTGCAGCTCAGCATAAAATAGAGTAAGTCAAAGCTTCAGGCTCCTAATGCTTTAAATATTAACCATTGTTTAGCAATATGTTGGCTTGTGCTTTTCCTCTCTTTCCTTGGCTTGTGCTTTTTGGTTCTGTAGTCCGTCTCCCCCAACTCTTTATCCACGTTTAATGACCAGTAGTGATTTTTGATAGAAGTGACTGCTCAGCATTTGTTATCTACCCACAAACCCACAAAACCGTTGCTACACAGAAGCTTCTGTTTTCAGTTGAATCACGCTCCCACGCACACACACACACACACACACACACACACACACACACACACACACACACACACACACACACACACACACACACACACAAACCAATACTGCTGGAAACTTAACCCTGAGCAGAGGTTTTGGTGGTCTAACGTCAGCCAACATAGAAACATGGCACACAAGTTTATAGTTAAGACAAAATGCAAGATAATCAGCCTCCAGGCATGAGATATTCTAATGACAGCAGAAATGCCTCAAATTTTAATAATTTATTTTAATAAGGGTTATTAGTGGGCTGCCACTAATAACTTTTAGTTGTGTTCATCTACATTATAATTTCTCGGTTAGTCAAGCACACTGCTAAATTTAATCAAATAGCTATTTCATTAATTAATTTATTACAAAATTTGAGGGAATTGGTTCAATTCAGTTTTTTGGATGATTTTTAAACATTATAGGATTACTCACTGTATTTATTTTTATTTTATTTAACCTTTATTTAACTAGGTAATTCTCCAAAAATATTAAAACATAATATGACAGACTATCATACAGCAGAAAACAGAAGAATATCATGCAACAGAGAGAGAGAGAAAAAAAAATATTCTATACATATATAAAACCATATTCATACTGACTAAGTGTACTAAATATTCTCCTCATTCCCAGCATCACAATTGAATATAAGCTCAGACTTTAACTGCGTAATTTTTTCCGATCCATAGAAGATTTTACCAAAACATACTCAAATTAAAACAGATACATTTCTTAAAATTATATGTCAATCAAAACTATTAATATTCATAGATTATAACAAATGTCATTGATTATGTCAACAAATCACGGCAGCCTCAGCATGTTGCCAGTGTTATTTGACGAACTGCTGCAGGTTTCCCTGAGGTCTCTTTAGCCAACTTCAAAATCACTATAGACCTTTGGCTAGAGCTCTTCATAGAAACAGTAGGGGTCAGGTAACAAAGCTCAAAAGGCCATTTTATAACAACATCAAATCCCAAGTTACTAAATCATAGAACTTGTGTTTTGGTATTAACCATTTCATTGGGAGTGCCATCTCTTTTTAAGCTGTTTCCATCCACATGTATGCCTTTTTTGTTTCTCCAGATTTGTGTGTGAAAATGTGAATCAAGTCATTAAATGTGCTGTTTATTATTCAAATAAGTAGCTTATGAATTAAGACAGTTTATTTCAAAGTAGGGCAAAATGCAATATATCTGTTAATTACATCAGGCATCTTTAAAAGAGCACATAAGAGCAGGGAGCAGGCTGTGACTTGATATTGGACCTCATCAATAATGCATTAAATTGGGAAGGCGAGATAAAACAGGCTGCAGTCTGGACATGACATTTAACCAGTGTGACGTATTAAATACTGACAGACGGTGAGCTCATGAGACAGAGATGTTAAGCCTATTGTTCACCTCATGGTTGACATTTGCTCCAGAGAAGATTGTGAAGTTGGAATTGGTGAAGTGAGCAAACGCGTCAGATGGTTAGAACTTAAAATGAGGATCATTTTCAGGACATCTATGAAACTTGTGTGCCTCCTTCAAGTTTCCACTGGAATTTATTTAAATTCACGAGTTCATATGATTTGCCTCATAAGAACCAAACTTGCACCCTTCAGTAAATATTTTCTGTTTATTCAAGCTGAATAAAGAGAGAATTTATCAAATTTTGCATCAAATTTTTCTATGAAGAAAAATTAACAGCATTGCTCAATGAAGTTTATTGCTAAGCTAATTTAAACTTTTCCCCATTTTCTCACATCACAGCTTCAAAATTAATTGGATTTTATTGGTATTGCATGTGGTTGACGTACACAAGCAATTTATATGTTTTAGAAATATTTTCAGAAAGAAGATTGTGACCATCTTCCCTTGTTTATGCTGAAGAAAATAATCTCCACAGCCTCCCTGATGTCCCCAGGAGGACAGAGTCTACAGGGGGATTAAATAGCACTGTACTGTACTGTATGCAAAAACAGGTATCATTTTCCTTCCATGTTTTTTTTCCTTATCCATGTTACTTTGCATTACTCTATCTCATAAATCTTAATGACAAATGCAGAAGTTTATAGTCATGACTACAAACTGAAACTGGGATTGTAAATCTAAATTCCTAAAGTTCAACTCTATAATTGAAATGCACTTCGAGAAATCAATTTGAAACCTTCTGCAATATATGGCTCAGTTTATACAGGTTAGCTTTGAAAAATATACTTTTCTGTGTTCCCATGGGTTTTATGGCAACTGCAAATGGGACTTCTTTTAGCTTCCTTCCTGTCATTCTTTCATTAATGACTGAGTCTACAACTGAGCTGCAAATCTCTGTCGCTCCTCCAGAGTTACCATTAACCACTTGGCTGCTTCTCTGGATAATGCACTCCTTACCCAACCCTCACTCAGTTCTGGTCAACTGCTATACATTTTCAAAGATTAAATGTCTTTACAAGTTTGTCCCTGGCCTGTCTGCTGTGATATTTAGTCTTGGTGACAGCATCATGTTATCCAACAAACCCTGAAGGTTTTCATAGTACAGCTGTAAGTAAACTGAAGTTCACACATGTGGACTTCTGGAGGTGCTTATCAGAACTGGATGTTGATGAGGGATAACAGAGTCAAGGTTAAACTAAAAACACACATTTCTGAGTTTGATGTATCAAAAAATACAAAATGCAGCCTATTAAATAAATTCAGTAATTTCCCGGTTGGGATGAATAAAGTACTTCTATTCTCTTCTATTCTATTCTATTCATTGTTCATACCCTTTGTAGCAATGCTGTATTCTTTATGTTAGTTTACAAAATAAACATGAAAAATACATTGAAGTTTGTTGTGGTAACATCAAATTAAGAAGAATTAATACTTTTTCAAGATGCTACATCTGCAGATGCTATATAAAACAGCAGTGCAGATTTTTCCGTATCCAAGAGTCCGACTGGGTTTCTGCCGATGACCTGGGGTTAGGTGTGTCTGAATGTGGTGAAGAGCCTCTTCTGCCTGTCACTCCTAAGCAATGACTTTATTCATTTGTTCTGGATTCCTGTGCTTCTCTATCTGACAGCAGCTCAGATGATTAAGTGTGAGGGCTGTTAAAAATGGCAGCTCCTCGATCTTGCCTACTTTATCTTAATCAGCTGAACCCCTAACTGCTTATGAAGATGAAGCCATTGTCCACATTCTAAGTTTCTCATTTTGAAAAAGAGTCGTTCCTGCGCCCTCTAGTGGCCATTTTATAGTACAGTGCGGTGTCTGACTTTAGCACAAATAACATGACCCACAGAGATGCAGCCATAACTAAATCCAGATTAACTCCACTTAATCATATTCTTGTGACTGTCAGATGTAGGCCTGCTTGAAATTAATTGGATTCATTCAATGGACACTTTTAATTTAGATCATAAAATACAATTTATGGCCACGCTAATGAGACAAACTCATTTCTTGAAAGGGAAACAGTTGGCAAAGGGCTGCTTAAATAATTAAAGATGATGTCATTCAGAGAATTGACAGGGTGTGTCAAACAGTAAATGAATCAAAACAATTTTTTACTGATTAGAGTGGAAAAAGGATTTTCTAAACTAATAACTCCATAATAAAATAAATAATCAAATCCACACAGGTTCAAAAGTATGCATAAAGGTTCAACTGTCCACTACAACTAATGTTAGAATAAATATATCTTAGCAGGTTCACACAAATCACACAGCTTTTGTGGTCATGAAAATATTCTGGAATGAACCTGGCTCAATAATTCAATCACTCCTTGCATAAACAGTTAAGGTCATTGAAATGTTTTGATTTCCTGGAGCAATCTGGCTTTATAAGCAATGATCCATACATTTTAAGTAAGGTTGATGTTAAGGGTCATTTCAGAAGAATGAGGCTGCCTAATTTATATATATATTTAAAAAAACTGTTTTGAACTGCATTTGGACTTATTTTCCTGCTTGGAGATCCAACTCTGTGCATATTTAAATGTCCAAAAATAATCTGTTAATTTGTGACAGTCGTTATTCAATCAACTAATCCATTCGAAAACACAAATCCGAAAGCAGGTTGTTCAGACATGGCAGAGCACTTCTGTTTCGTTCCTCTGACCTTTACTGCTTGCATTAAGAAGGAATAAACCCTAAACTGTTGGACGGGAGCTTGGCTCAGACAGCCCTCATTACTGTAGGTCAGCTGTTGAGTTCACATTGCGTGAGCCGTCAGTTCACAGAGCAAAGGCTCGGCTGCTCCTGTCGATTTCCAGGATGGAGCAGTCTTCTCGTTAGCTGTGTTCGCCAGCAGCCAGTCAGTCAGAGGCAGCAGTTTTATGATCTGCATCTACAAACAGACGCTGTTCAAAGGATGAGAGCAAGTCAGGGATGCATCCACACCTGCGCTTTCCCCACAGAGATCTTTCAGGTACAGTACCTGCTAGGTTCACTGCTACTGTTAGGAGCTGCAATCAACCTCATTCTGTCAAATTGGGGAGGCAGTATTTTTTTTCTCTTTCCAGGTTGGGAGTTGTTTTTTAGTTGTTAAACATGTTAACCTCAATCTGTCACTTTTGCAAGGTTGTGTCATTTATCCGATATACGGAGAACTTCACATTCCCCAGCATGTCAGCCATGTTTTATGATGACTAAAAGTATACTGCAGGACAAAAAAAGAAAAAGGAATTGCATCTTGCACCAAAAAATATAATGTTGTTTTCAATCGCGCATGAGGCTACCAAAGAAAATTGCAAAAATGCTGACCTTAGTCTAAATCTTGATAAATGTGTGTGGGTTTTATTTTTAGCAGAGGCATAGGGTGTCGAAAGCCTTTTTGCTTTTTTATTTAAAATATCTCATAGGTGTAGTAGGTTAATTCCTGATCATCAACTAGGGTAATTCTTTAATTAACCATATATTGCTTATGTATAAACCTATGTCTTTATCATATGTTCTGGAAACAGAACATATGATTTTGGTTCATAAAATCAGTTCTGCTGAGTTTTTATGTATTGTACCAAATAAATCAAATACAGATTAAAATACATTAAAATAAATAGACTTTTTTTTTACAAAGGTTGTTGATATATTTTACTTTCAGTGCACATGCTTTGGTGCTATTTTATTTTGAATTTCTTACATTTTTCTTACATTTATATTACACCAATAAATTACAATTGTGAACAAACCCAGTTGCTCTGATTTGCACACACTGCACCATCTTTAAGTCAAAATAGTTATTCTGTTCTAAAGGAACTTCTGAAAGATCTTAAATGTAGCTTCTAAACCAGCCCGAATAACATCTATATAATCCAGGATGGTATAGTCCTTAATACCTTTGTTCTGCTGTACAAAGGCTAAAAGCAAAAATTTCAAATCCTTTCCTTTGGTTACCATGGCAATAAATCCTTGGAATAATGGTTTTATTGTCATTAATGCAGCAGTGTTTTAAATAGGATCACATTATTAACTAATGAGTCATATAGTAGCTGAAAGGAACTTTTTCTCTGTAACTCTTGGTCAATTTACCAATTGACCAAGAGTTAGTCAAAATTAATCAATTTTGACTATTTCTTTTTTTGCTGCCTCTCATAACTTGTTTCTACCTAACTCCATTCCATACCCGTGTATTAAACCATTGTGCATCAGTTTATTTATGCTAGTAATAAACAGTTTTGATTAATAATGTGGAGCCAAATTGCTCTTTTTTTTCTTCTTTGAAACTGGAATACATCATATAGAGAGTATTTTAGACTATTTTAAATCATTAGGTTCCAGAGTTGGCAAAAATGACCCTAGACTAGAGCATGTAAGAATTGACTCTTGGTCAGTAGGAAACATAATGTGGGAACCACAAGACCAGCAATATTTTCAAAATCACAAATCTTCTAAGACCTTTTAGGTGTTTTGCTGCCATGTTGACAGATGCATTATGAACACACAATAACATCATATCCCTATGCTTTGTCATTATGGATTACTTAAAATCTCTCACAAGCCCTCGGCTTTTGCTTCTCTTCCCCTGCAGATGACTGACGGTAAACTGTGCCAGGTTCAGCTGCTGGATGACAGAAAGCTTGAGCTGCTGGTTCAGGTAAGATGTAGATATATCAAACCATACTTTGAAAGACTATAATCTCTGTATCGTAAGTGTTAAAAGGTTATTGAGGTTGCAGATGAGGCACTTGAATTTCTCTTTGAAGCACTTTTGCAGTATCTTCCCTACTATGTTGATGACTGCTGAGCATTATGCAGTATTTATCATGTAGGTGAAGCAGATTCTTTAGTTGCCGTTAATGAGATGTGCAACTTAGATGCTTGTGCCATGTTTTGACATTACGTACAAAAGGCTGCAGGTCAGAGGTTCTCAAAGTTTTAAAAGTGAAGGACCACCTCAAATTATTTTAATAATAAGCTAATGTTACCGTAATGGCTGTTCACTGAGTACAACAATGGGTTGTTCTTAGTGATTTTTACTTGCAACTACAACATGGTTAAATTGCTTTTAAATGTTGCTTTTACATCCAGCATTCAACTTCAGAAGTACATAAAACGCAGCATAAACTGGTCCCAAAACCTTATTCTTATTTCTCAAACCAGTGGCACTTCTACAACAGTTTGATAACCAGGGGTGTAGACAAAAAAGGGCTGTTTCTTCTCTCTTTGTTACTAACAGAGTGTGAGCAAAATGACAACCCTGCTTTCAAAATGTTCTCAAATAAATTCTTTCTCATCAGTGACCTCTCACCCTGGCTGCTTTTTGGATGCTCACTACATTCAATCTAACCTCTATCTCTCCATCTCAGCCAAAGCTTCTGTCATATGAGCTCCTCGACTTGGTTTCCTCCCACTTCAACCTCAAAGAGAAGGAATTCTTTGGACTTGCATTTTTTGATGACAAGTATGTAAATTGTGCTCTTTTTTATTTGTAGAGCAAATTAATAATATTTTGAGATGTGTTCTTATGTGTGTTGATGTTTGCTCCGTCAGTGGTCAGTGTAAGTGGTTGCAGATGGATCGAAGGGTTCTTGAACATGACTTTTCTAAGAAACCTGGAGCCATTTCCCTGAACTTTCTAGTCAGGTAATAACTCATCTTTTCATATTTGACTCTGTTTCACCATCAGAGAGCAATACTTTGCTTTACTTTAATGTGAAAAAAACTCTTTAGTAGTGACGCTAATGGATTTGTTAATCCATACCTGTTTTTTATGATTTTCACAAAGTTTAATGTATTTTGATGGGATTTTAAGTTCGATATCTGTAAACTTTCTTTTGTGTTCTTTGTACCTTGTAACTTTGTACCTTTAATCCGTTGGGATTAATAAATAATTTATGAACTAGGTACTATCTGAAAACAATTAATTGCACTACATTTAGTTTAGGAGCATCAGAGTAAAAGGGGCGAATGTAAATGCAGAAATCTACAGTATGCATCATTTTGATTCCTATCTTTGTTTTGATCTTACATAAAATTCCCCAAAAAATACTTTGAGGTTTGTGGATCTAATTTCAGGTTGAGTGAATACCCTTAAAAGACAAAGTCTGATGAGAAAAGTATCAACCTAAAAAGCAAATACTGTCAGCAATAATAACTTATCCCTTCTTTTGTGTTGGATAGGTTTTATTTAGAAAACATAACGCAACTAAAGGACATCATAACGGTGGAGTTATTCTATCTGAATGCAAAATCAGCCGTCTACAACGTAAGTGGTTTTCTTATTTGTGTTTTCTGGGAATTAAAGCACAAAGAAATCATTCGCTGCAGATGTTTTTGCAGCAGCTGCGGGATGATTCACTGTCTCTGAACCCTGCACCTCAGCCCAGCAGACAGTAATGGCTGCAGGGCACAATTTTCTCACTCTGCCGGCTGGAATGGAAAGTGCACAATATGTGTGAAAGCAGAATAACACAAGGCTTCATTTCAAGACTAGGCAGAGGTTACAATGGGGCAGCACAGGGAATGATCTATGTTTGGATCAGCAGAGCTTTCTCTCTGCTAATCAACATTTCCTGAATGTGTTTCTGAGTCATTTTTCCTTTTATATTCCTCAGGGGATTATTGAAGTAGAAACTGAGAATGTCTTTAGACTGGCTGCAAATGCATTGCAGGTTGGTGCTATTAGCATAACCCTATTCATATGATAATCGGTGAATGTGAAGGATATTATCTAATATGATGTGCTTTTTTATCCCCAGGAGGCTAAAGGAGACTATACAAGGTAAGCACACATGATGTGTAGGAGTATTTAACAGCAGCTGGAGGAGTTAATAGTGAGCTTTCAGGGAACATCATTCAATAGGTCACTTGTTTCAGCAGGGCAGACAACAAAAATCAATAGCGATACTCTGTGAGGCTCACCACAGAGTACTGCGAAGCTTGCACCAGACAGCTAATGAATCTCACAATGCTGCGATGATGCCAAGGATTGCAGAGCAGAAACACCTTTCGGAAGCACACAGCTGCTATTAGCTGGCCTTAAATAATGCACAGCGCAGGCTGAGTACAGAAATAATGCAGGTCTTTGTGGATGTTACCACCTGGTTCTGACCAGCTGTACGCACAAAGTAGATTATGTTGTACATTTTTTTACTGATTCTTTTTCCTCTTCTAGCCAGAAATGAGTAGAAATTGGGATTATTTTCTATTTGATGCTTTAGCATTAGTTCCACAAATCCTGAACTCTCCTGGCTAGAAAGAATCTGTTTAAGATAAAACTCCCCCCAAGATATAAATGGCATATAAGTAATGAGTCCTGTTGAGGTTTTCTTCATTCTCTACAAGGATATCTGTAAGAGCAACTTTATATTGACTTTTCTTTCCTACTAAAGAGACAAATGCACACAAATACATGCATTTTCTTTGCTATCCAACTTTTTCTGTTTCAGTGATGAAAACACTCGGGCTGATTTGAAGAAGCTGCCAACTCTCCCCACCAAAGTCCTCAAGGAACATCCGTCTCTTGCTTTCTGGTAAACTTTGAATGAAATATTTCTAGAAATATGGCAGAAACTAGAGATCTGGGTAATGCAGTTTGTAAAAACCTGAGTTAAATGTCTAAAAAAACATAGACTTAGTTTTTCATTCAATAAAATTATGTACAAGAGACTTAATTTACTTACGTTATTCAGTTACTATCCATGTAATTTTTTTCGTTTGTTTGTATTTTGGGAATTTTTAAATGTTTTATGCTTTGTCTTTGTAGAGTATGTCATTTTTTTATTGTTAACTGTGCTACACAGTAAACTTCACTTACCTAACTTTGTTTCTTCATGCAGTGAGGATCGAGTTATTGAATATTATAAGCAGCTGAAAGGTGTCTCTAGGGGACAGGCTATTGTACAGTAAGTATTAAATGAAATGATGCATTACTTTTACTTTTTTCTAGCACAAGATTTGCACATCAGCAAACCTACCAAGACGTTGAACTCAGCGGAAAGGCTGAGTTCAACAACTTTCAGTTTTCTGCCCCAATCTGGCCATTATGGATAAGAAGTCCAATTTACAATAAACTGCATCCCCACAATGAGACACTAATATGGTGGCATCATGATTTGGGGCCGATTTTCTTCACGGAGGACAGAAAAGCTAATCAAAGTTGATACTCAGTTGAAGCATGGTCATGTGTTGGAATGTCTTAAAGACCAGAATCTGGGGGAAAACTAGCTCATTTTGTCCACAGATACCTCCATCCAACATGCTTGAGCTTCTGCTGCTTTGTGAGAAGGGATGTCAAAAATGTTAGGACTGACAGATACATCCTCAAAAAGATGATAAATGAAAATAATAAAAATAATAAGATGAATGTACACCACACTTGAAAAATCATGTATCCCTTTCCTTCAACTTCATTTTCACACACTATTTTCTGTCAATGACATAAACTCTCCATAAGGCATATTAAGGTTTATGGCTCTAATGTGACAACTAAAACATACTGACTTGTGCTTTCATTTTTCTTCCAGGTATTTAACATTGGTGGAGTCATTGCCAACATATGGGGTTCATTATTATGAGGTTAAGGTAGGTCCTCTTGTGTGACTCATTGAAAATGACAGCTGTTATGCCTTGAGCCATGTTAGCCATATAATCTGCACCTTTTTTCCCCTGACAGGATAAACAAGGAATCCCTTGGTGGCTGGGAATCAGCTATAAAGGCATTGGGCAGTACGATCTACAGGACAAATTAAAACCTCGAAAGGTAAACAGGCACAGCAGAGCCCCGGTTCAAATGGCTGTTGCTGTTTTTTCTGCCGCACGCACGAAACTGGGTGTGATGATGGCAAAAAGCACGGGTAAAGCCTGCCGCTGTTGCAAAACAGTGTAGTGATTCACCAGCTTTAAGTCATGCACCGTGTCTTTCAGTTCTGTGAAATCTTGGCTTGAACTGTAGCAGACGGCTCCAGACTTGAAGCAAAATCTCATTCTAAAAGAATCTGTCGACTCGTTTTATTAAGGCTCGTGAGTTCTAAAAAGTCCTGGAGAATCAGAGAGACAAAAAGAACTTGATTTTCTTGTTTCATTAGTATTGTCTTTGTCCGTGATTAGACGGTAGAAACACCCGCTGAGTGATTCGTCAGCTCACTTGAGTTTTATGAACCAATGATCACTACATTGTCTTCCTCTTTAGGCTCTGTTGCTCTATGTGAAGCAATCAATCTGTGGCTGGCGCATCACAAAGGTTGTGCAAGAAGTCAGCTGAACAGCAGGCTTTAGAAAAGCAGAACAGGGAGTGAGGCAGTGATGGTGAAGGGAGAAGGGGGCTGGGCTTGGGGCGTTGATCATGAACCTTCAGAGAATACCTGAAAAGACAAGTCAGGAGCTGACAGAGGCCACAGTGAAGTATGTGCTCAAGCTGACAGCGAAGCAAAGGAGATTGTAAACTTTTCTGAGGATTTACTCTGAACATTTGTTGTGCTGGTAAGACTTGAAATCACTCTTCTTTGTTTGGTCAGTTCAGGGTTAAATTCTGCACATATTTTGTCTTTGAAAGTGGATCGACTTTTGAGTGCTTTTAGGAGCGTTCTTTAAGCAAAGTTAGGTGTAGCGAAGTCATCTGCAAACACTAAAAATCTCAGTCAGATCGAACCGAGACGCTCAGTGAGTCAGTGACCCTAATAGATTGTTCATATCTGGCTGCTGACAGGCAGCACCTGGATAACAGGGGGGAGTTTACGTGATGAGCCATGGAAAGTGGTTATGTTGGCCATGAATCTTCATGTAATGTCCCCTTGTGGCGTTCGTCTCACTCAAACACCTGCGCTAATGCAGACTTGGCAGCTTGGACTGTAATGACAGCTCATGATGAAGTCTGGCTTCTTCTAATGACCGAGGGCGAAACAGGCAAAGCAACAAACACACCTGAACTCAACCTTTTTTTGTAAAGGTTTATGAAAACTGAGTCAGTCTAGTTGTGATTTTTTTTTTTTTAGATTCATCAATATTTATAACACCACTGGACCAAACTCAAACTATTATGTTGAAGTTTATATCCAGAATATTATTTGCTATAGTGAAAAGAACAGAAATATATTTATGTTCCTGGTGATTATTCGTTTTTACCTTCAGCTCTACCAGTGGAAACAGCTGGAAAACTTGTACTTCCGAGAGAAAAAATTTGCTGTAGAAGTTAATGATCCACACAGGTGAGCAGAATCTTCTGTTTGTTCAAGTTGAAAAGGTATAACATTGTTCACACTTTTGTTTTGCTTCTGACTCATCCATATTTTCAGCATTGGTCCAGACAAATGATCAATGTGCTGGCAATTTTTATCAGATTTACCAACAAAGTCGTCTTAGTTTTTTTTTTTTTTTTTTCCATCTTACCTAAGGAGAACAGTAACAAAACGCACCTTTGGGCAGACAGGCCTACTCATCCACACGTGGTATGCCAGCCATTCTTTAATCAAGACCATTTGGGTAATGGCCATTAGCCAACATCAGTTCTACTTGGACAGAAAGCAAAGCAAAGTAAGAAGCTGCTATGAGATCATTTTTTTAAAAAAGCAATTACTTATTTATGTTCCTTAGCTTTGTCATTTTCAATGTCTTTTCCATTTTTAAAAGGCAAAACTAGGACCAGCCAGAATTTTAGAGGAAATTGCCATGGAGATTACTGAACATGGAGGAGCGAAAATGAACAGACTAGGAGATGTAGGCCTGAAAAATAACTGTATAACAGCCAGCAATGGGAGTCTGGGGTCCACAGGTTGGTGTTATTAGATCTTATATTTTAGTAAATATTCAACATTTTATATGTGGTCAAAATACATTGCTATAATTCTGTATCTGTAGGTTCTGCGGACTCTGAAATGAGCGAAGAACAGAAGAAAGAAAAACTCTCTGAGCTGAGGAAAAAAGAACAGGAAATCCAAGACATTTTGGCCAAGAAAACAAAAGAGCTTAAGAAGATTTGCCTCAGAGAGGCGGTGAGAAATCCTTTTTGTATTACAGCACTTCAGCACTCATAGAGTGAAAGTTTTTTTTTCTGCTTAGCTGCTTTTATTAAACCTTTGTTGCTGTGCAGGACTAAAGTTTATTGTCTCTGTCTCTACTTGCACTTTATTAAAGTATAAAAGCCAGTGTTGTCGTTCTTCAGGAACTAACGGGAAAGCTGCCAAAGGAATATCCCCTCTCCTCAGGCGAAAGACCACCGCAGGTCAGGCGGCGTGTTGGCACTGCTTTCAAGCTGGATGACCTTTTCCCCTACAATGAGGTCTGTATTTGAACAATGAAACTCATGTTTATCCTTTTGTGCCAAACTACTTGAAATCCTCTTTATATGGTTTGTTAGATGCCATACATCTGTATGAATTGAAATTATACAAATATATACATGTTTTCATGAAGGTATTTTCAAAAGCAAAAGATGGACAAGCTGAGCCACACGCACCATTATGTCACAGATTCCTTGACTAAGCCCTATTGCAGTGCTTTTTACAAGTTATCATGTATCCCAGTCAGGTGTAGTTTAAAGCTATGGATACGTTTGGAGAAACGTTAGGTTGTAAAACAATGTCCTAAGCTTGAAGATCACAGATTGCTATTCAGTTCAGTCAACTTTTAATTATTCACCTCACAAATCTGGCCTTTATTGAAAGATGGCAAGAAAAAAGCCATGAATGAAGGAAAGCAACAAACTAACACTGTGCTTCACCCTCAACAAACATTTCTCATTGCTGTGAGGATTTATGTTGTGTTGTTTACTATGTGAAATCTCAATAAAGTAGATTGAAGTTTGTGGTTGTACTTTAACTGAATGTGAGAAAGCTGCAGGGTTTCAATACTGAATACTTTTCCAAGACATTGAGTCACTTTTGACTACTTTCTTAGTTACGTTTTGATAACAAAAACTACCTGACCTCACATAAAAGATTCTAGTTAACAGATAGTACGAAATTAATCGTTTCATTGTGTCTTACTGCAAAACCTTTGCAGGATCCTTTCTTGAGAAATCTTGAAAGCAGATTTGCCCTCCAACGGAAGATCGTTGAGGCGGCTAAGAAGCTGGCTAATGAACCTGAGCTGTGCAAAACGGTCAAGAAGAAGAGGAGGAGAAACTGCTTGGATGCTATGCACAAACTGCAGCAAATCGAGGATGAGATGAACCAGTACAGGATAAAGAAGGGGAAAAAGCCCACTCAGCGGGCCTCGGTGATCATTGCAGGTAGGATGCAGATTCATAAATACAGCAGTGGATTAGTTTGCTAAATTTGAAAAGTATATACAGTTGTTTTTCTGTCTCCTCAGACGAGCTCGCTCGCTCAAATTGCAGTTCTCTATCTAGTCTCCCACTGGATGATGGTGAGTGATTTGTAAGATTTTCCTTTGTTGCATTTTATGGATTTACTAAATGGTAAATACAAATATGTTTCCATACTTGTTTTTCTTACTCGAATCAAATTTTATAAATTTTTAGACTGTGTGGAAACCCTGTACTGATGTCAACATTGATATATTTTACTGTGTGTACGTAGATGACTCTGATGGTGCAGGTCAGAGGCCGCGCTCACGGTCAGTCCAAGGTTCCCCTCAGCTCAGCCCGTTGCGAACACAGGGAGCAGAATACGATGTGGAGAGACAGGGATCTCCTGCAGGAAACAATCACAAAAGCCACAGCAGGTGGGTGCAAATATATTTGTTCTAGGTTTGTTTTCTGTTTATGTAGGTTAAGCATAGCAAGTTTCACAAGTTCTTGCTTTGATAAGTGCATAGTTGATCGTGTTGAGTCAAGGATTTAAATAACACTGTTGCAGGGTTTCGAATATTCAATGTGTCGCGTTTGCAGCCCCAATCCTTTCCTCACGCCTCTCACCCTCCTCTTTTTAACACTGACACTTTTTAGATTAGGTTTTGATGGCCTGGAGGCCCCCCATTCCTACCAGAATCAAAGAGAGGTGTCCTCCACCAACAGCAGTCCTTATAAAACGCTTCCTAGGCCTCCCAGAGATCCACGCAGCATGCCTCCCACCCCAGTTATGACCCGTAACGCCTACAGCAGCAACCAGCTCAGGTCTGGTCTTTGATGCATGCATGTATCATTCCTCCCAGAAATAACTCCCTCTAACTTTTATCCTTCCTTCTCTCCCAACTCTTGACCTTTAACTAAAATTCTCAGAACTTTTATCCCTTCCCTTCCGAATCAATAAATATTTTTTTTGCGCTGTAGGAGTCATATTAAAAAAGATCTTCCATCTCCAGGTCAGAGGGGTCTCCTCATTGCTTCAGACATCGCAGTGGAAGCCTGGAGTCCCAGCCACGTCTGAGAAAAGACGCGGACGCTGAGAAGCCTGTCTTCATCCTGTCACCATCGCATCACAGTAACAGCACAGAGGTGCTAGAAGATTGCTCCTCCTACACTAGCCAGTCCAGTCTGGACTACTGCGGTGCAGCTAACTCCCACTACGGCACACTGGACTCCCGTGCCTCCACAATGCACCGTCTGCACAGGAAAGTGGAAGTGTATGGTAACACCGGAAGCATGCCCAACTTGGTCCAGCACCATTCCAGCTGTAATTATCAATGTGAGACCTCATCACACTATGCACCTAGTGCCTATTATGTTGCCAGTTACACCTGTCAGGACATGGAGCCTTATGCTAACGGTGCTTATGTATATGAGAATGAAGTTGAAGGCCACTACAACGTCAACCCCTCCTACCAGATGAACGGCTATCATGGACACGACAGGTTCAGGCATTACAGCAGCAACGGAGCTGACAGCCTTTCGCAAAATCCTTACGCAACGGTGAGACCGCCACGGAGTAGAGAGGGTCCCAGAAACGAGCTGCTGGCTAAGAACATGCAGAAGGCTTTGGTGGCCGAACATCTGAGAGGCTGGTACCACCGGAGCAAAGGTCACCGTGAGGGCGGGAGAGGGCTGATGGTCGGATATGACTTCGACAGCGGCTCGCAGCTCAGCCTGGGCTACCAGACCATGCCAGCAGCCTTTAGCCACTCCAGCAGAACCACCTCTTTTTCCTCAGGTAAAGTTTTTTTTTTTTGGTCACATTGTACTCTTCTTTTGGTGTGTGCCAGCATCAGGACCTAAATTAGTTATTCTAGTTCTGTCAAGAGAGAACTATTGTGAAGAGCTTATAGTCAAATGATTAGAAGTCACAGGATTTAAAATGTAACCAAGTATTAAGGAAATATATGCCAACTTTTGAATTGGAAAACAATTAAATTAAATTTGCAAAAACAAATTGCTCATTATTCTGAAATTTCAAAATGCCCTTATAAAGATGACCAAGTTTTGTTTAATGTGTTTTATTTTTTTTTTTTTACAAAAAGTAATTTAATTATAGGTAAACTTTGAAAATGAATATTTGTTTCCTCGTCAAACAATGGCATTTCCCCAAAAATGGTAATAAGGATGTCATATGCCCTAATGGCTAGTCTTACACACTTTGGCTGATATAACGCAAAAGATCATTTGCAATTTTGTTTCACATACAAATTGTACTTATGATGAATATACATAGGTTTTCATGTAATAGATCTGCTTCCTCAAGCCATGGTTAGGTATGGATGAGACAAATTATCAGGCCCTGATTAGTGGGTTTAAAGATACTTTTGAATTTTATAGCTACATAACCATTTGAAACACAAATAAAGTTACTCTTACCTTTAAAAATATGTATAAAAATTCTAGATGATGTTGCTAAGTTCTTTTCATCCATGTCCTATTAATGATAGAAATTTAAACCAATGTATATAAAAAAGGAGTAGCATTGAGAACAACCTTCTGCCCTCAGTAGCTCTAACCTATCAACCTTTCAGCTGAAATGTTCACTAGCAGTAGCAGCGCTCCCAGCCAGTTCAGCTGGCAGTATATCACAGACACCATAGCTACTGTCTTGTTTTCTGTCGGGGATATTCTGCTCCTAGAAACAGTAATTACTAGTGTGTAAAGCTGCATCATCAGCTGAGTGCTTTTGCTCTATAACTGTTTTTTTAGTGTCCTCAGCGGAGAGCACAGGAAACTGGCGGAACCAGCTGTCCGTTGGCCTGACAGAGTTTGATACACCTGATGTATCCCAGTACTCTCCCGCTGGAGCTCAAGCATCTCTGTACAACCGCAGTCCCACTCACAACAGGTGAGTTGTGCACTTTATGTAGCAGTGACCACAAGCTAGTAAGGCGATGGATAAAAATTACTTACAGTATAGAATATCGTGTTTTGACTGTACTCTGCTGGGTTATTTGCCAGCTATTGAGATAAATTGTGCTCATAGGGTTTGTTGTCTGCTTCTCTTCCTGCCTTCTTTTACTCCTGGACTCATGATTAATGCCCAAATGTGAAGATTTTCTCCCGAGAACAAAGAGTCTGAAACAAAGCCCAAAAAATCTGAGTCAGTAGATGTGGTTGATGCTGATACCACTAGTGCAGATGAACCATCAGACAACCAATCTACCACTTAAGGGTGAGACGGATAATGTTGGTAGTCATCGCCATTCGTGTGTCTTGCCCCAAAATCATACCTTCATATCATGCTTTGCTGTATTTATTTTTTTCCCCCATCAAGTTCTCAATTTTAGCTTTCCTCAAAATGTAACTGTTATTAAGTTAGTAATTCCTCAGATGTTTAATTAGGCCAAAAACTTCCAAGTTCCCATCCTTCATGACACATTAAACTTGCCTTAAGTCATGTTCACTTCAGAGTTGCTTGGCCTAAATTCATGGCATTAAATGGCAATGTCAACTCAATAGATGACACATCTCAATCTGAGCAAAAATTCAGCTTTTTTTTCTTTCATCTGTAATGTTCTAGTAACATTATACATGTTCACTTCATGGATTCTTTTGTGAATTTTATTTCATACATCCATCTCTACGTTTTCTCTGAAATTCTGTCCATGTATTTCTTGACTACAGATTTCAAAACAACTATAGTTTTGATATCTTATTTTGTTACTGCACACAGATTTCACTTTGATGGGAGCTACATGGGCATCCACTGAAGAGGACCAAAATGAACCTCATGGCACGAAACAACCACGGCCAGCAGCACATGGAGAAAATGGAGCTGAAAACAGACTTCTATGTTGCCACCAACGCAGTCTTTGGTGACAAACGTTTTGTGCATAAAGGTGCACAATGACCTCAAGTTAAAGACAGCTCTGAACACAGTGAGGACACTCTTGAATGGCTTTTCCCATGTGCCTTGGATTGGATGAATTGTACAGGCAGATGAGAATGTGTCAAGATGTTGCACAACTACACTGGATTCAAAATTAAATGTGTATTAATGACAAAATCAGCGACGAGTATTTTGACGAGAACAAGCTACTGCCTTATACAAAGCAGTAGTTTATAGAATAAAAACAATCACCGTCTTCATCTCATGATACAAAAGTAGTCTAAATAAAAACAAAGCTTGAATATGTCCAAGGTTGTGACCTGACAAGAAGTGATTTTATCATTGGATTAGATTTTTCTTCATTTTTTTTTTACATGCCGATGTGTCATTTCAATATTGTTTATAGAGCCATTTGTCTTGTTGGTGCAGTAAGTGTTTAAAAATGCATGGTGAGGACATTCTTTGGTTTGAAAAAAAAAAACAAAACAATAACACTGCCATTTAAAAAAAAACTTTTCTCATATTTGTTTTATCACGGTTTTGTACAGTGAGTGTCTAGTTTAACCTTGTTAGATATTGTCATAAAATATTTTTCATTTGGAGGCAAATCAATAAATGTGTGACACATATATGGGTGTAGCCACTTTTTTAAAGATGAGCAACTAGTGAAGAACAAGTTTAGCCACTGTTATTGAGTCACCAAGTCCTTAAGGAGTAATTATACATATTGCTTCTACTTGCTAAAAATATAATAGGATTAAAGCTGATGTTCTATGTTTTGTTTTTTTCAAAAACAAAAACAAAATGACTTAGAACATGAACATATTTCAAGAATTTGGAAAAGGTCTCAGTTAAATTCAATTCAATAATAAAATATTTTAACTGAACTGAATTTTTAAATCTTTACTAATTTTCCTGAGCTGGTATCCCACAATCGACTTTCTGTGTCTATTATATTCAACTTAACCTTATTTGTTATACACTCTTTAAACACACGCAAACTCGAAAATACTGAACAACTCAAGCTTCAATATCTTGGTCACAATTGCCAGACTGTCAGACTGCGAATGTGAACATTTTAGATTATTTCTAAGACTCTAACAAGACAATCGTTCTTCAAAACCACCTTTTCATTGTCTGGGAGAAAACATGCTAGCTACCAGCATGCTAGCACCACCAGCTGGATTTTAGAGCCAATAGATACCATTTAACTGGTCAGAAAAAAGCACCCCCTTGTCTTTCTTGTTGATTTTCACTCTTCCTCTGCACTTGCTGTTGTAATAACCCATCTTGTTTATCCTAGGGAGGAACATAAGCAAGAACAGGGCAGCACCGGTGTAGTTCTTTTGTGCTCTAAGCCAAGCCTAGCAACCAGTTCAATTACATAGCTTCTATCTCCTAGCACACCTAACTGTGTGGCTTGTTTTCGCCTCAGCAGTTCGTCATGTGGTTTGTCTCTAAATCTTCTGCACGCAATCAGTTCTAGTGTTCATTAAAAACTCAAATGATGAGTTTTAGCACAGGAAATAAAACAAAAAAAGCAACTTTTAAACTTTGAGGCTTCTTCGTGCATGACATCATCCCTTCAGGGTCCTAAATACTGAGATACCGTTTGATTTATCAGTACCTTTTAAATCACTTCATAAATCCGCAAGGCATACTAAATCACTGCTACTATAAGACAGTTTCTCACTATCCTGTTTGCAGAAGCTATTTGACAGTTGTGTTTGCCTAATTGCCCTTATTTAGCCAGGACGATGCTTTGAGATACGAGATTTCTTCCTCCAAGAAAATCTTAAAAGGTTTCAAGTAAAAAAACATAAATTAAATGAAAAAATACACACACAAAAGCAAATATAGTCACTAAAACAAACACGGGTTGCATATTTAAAGTAATGAGAACTAAAACACAACACAATTCACCACAAATTAAAAGCTAGAAAAAACATCATGATTCTTTCAGTGCCATTTTAAGATGATCAATAAAGAAATAAAGAGAAAATAGACTTGGACAACCCAGAAAATTTTGAAGCTGGCTCCATAGATGTGGATCAACAAAGACGGATGATATCACAAGTATCATCTTCAGTAAAGGTCAGTGGCAGTTATCTCTGTAAACCATTTCAAAGAAACACATTTTTACATCAGTTTATCTCTTGATAAACCGACTATTCTGTTGTCTGGACCTCAGATACGCTGCTGGATGATCCCAACATTGTACCAAAGGCAGTGCACAAAATACCTAAATCATCTCTTCTAAAACGTTCTTATTTTTTATTAATATTTTAAAACATAATGTAAAAACAAAAAACACCAAAGTTCTCTTGAATCTACAAACTAAAGTGAGAAGAAAGCCCAACAAGAAACAATTTTCTCTGGTTTATAATTTATAATATGTAGTATCCCAAAGGTTATGCCTTCAAGAGCATTCCAGGAGGGACTGTTTGCTGTGGAGTTTTCCACCAGTGCCATCCAGTTGGACCTGTGTTAATGGTTCAGCTGCTCCTGTCAGTTCTCTTCTTTCCTTTTACTTGAAGCAGCTGTCATCCCAAAGGATCCTGATGACCGGGCCAGCTGGGTAGAATGCTAGCATCTCTCTCCCCTACTAACTCTTTAAATATCTTCCACAGTTCACAGCATTTAAATTTAGACAACACATGAGGCAGAGTCTCTCAGGCTGAGGTCGAAGTCAGACGCTTCCCACTTTGCTCTGTTCTCAACTCTGGACAGAACAGAAATTATCTGTCCTCTCAACATCAGCGAAGGAAAGGAACAATTCATTGAAGATATGTCTGACAACAGAGACGGTGAGGATCTTAGTGAGGAGGAGATTGATGAAGATGCAATCTTGGCGATGCTCTCACCTGAGGAGCTCAAGGAGCTCCAGAGCGAGATGGACGTCATCATTGCCCCAGATGAAAACGTACCAGTGGGACAAAGACAGAAGGACCAGACAGAGAAACCTCCAACAGGAGGTTTTGACCACAGGTCACTGGTTGACTATCTCTATTGGGAGAAAGAATCAAAACGTATGCTTGAAGAGGAAAGAGTGCCTGCTACTCTGCTGCCTAGTGAGGTAAGAGCTCAAACTCTCAGAGGTTTATGAAAGCTACTTTAGCTCATGGTGTATTGTAGCTCCAATGTTAATATCCTGATTTGTTACTTTTAGAAAATCTTACAGGAAGAAGCTGGCAAAAAGGAAAAAGAAGAAAATCCAGATGTGAAATATGAGGTATATGAAGTAATAGAAGAAATCATTGAGGAAGATGGCACAGACTATCCAGATGGAGTGGAAATTATAGAGGAGATCATTGAGGAAATAATTGAAGAAGATGAAGAGGAGGATGAAAAGGAAAAAGCGACTGATGTTAACAATGAAACCACTGAGAAAGTGGCTTTAACTCTCAAACCTGAGAATACAGAGACAGATGAAGATCCCCCCAGTGCCATAGAAAAAACTGTTGTAAATAACACAGTGGACAGCCAGTCTGTTCCAGACTCCAAAGTGGCCTTGGTAAACAATGACGATAAAAAGGAAAATACAAATGAAGATTGTTTACCCCCGCAAGAGACTCCAGAAGTGCCAAATATGAGTGAAGCCAATGATAACTTCTCAAAAAAGGAACCAATTAAAGTGAACAAGTTAAAAATCCCAAAGTTGGCTCTTAATAATATCAAAATGACATCACGTCCTTCAGGAAATGAGACAAACTTGGAGTCAACTCTGGACAAAATCCGTAACAACAATCTGTCTATCACTGAGGTCAACCTCAATAACATAGAAAACATTCCTAAGGAAATGCTCGTAGACTACGTGAATGCCCTGAAAAAGAACAAACACGTCAAGACGTTCAGCATAGCGAACACGGGAGCCGATGAAAACATTTCATTCAGCCTGGCTAACATGTTAAGAGAAAACCGCAGCATTGCCACTTTGAACATCGAGTCCAATTTTATAACTGGAAAGGGGATCGTCGCCATCATCCGCTGCCTCCAGTTCAACGAGACTCTCACAGAGCTTCGCTTTCACAACCAGAGACACATGTTGGGTCACCATGCCGAGATGGAGATCTCTCGTCTGCTCAAGGCAAACAACACGCTCCTGAAGATAGGCTACCACTTTGAGCTGCCCGGCCCCAGGATGGTGGTGACCAACATCTTGACCAGGAATCTCGACCGTCAGAGGCAGCTGAGGAAGGAGGAGCAGAGGCAGCAGCAGGTCAAGGAGCAGAGGGAAATGATGCAGATGTACGAGAACAGTCTCAATCTGCCTCCCGGTTTACTGCAGATGTTGGGGTACGTACCACCACTCGAGCTCCTACAGCAGCATGGCCTTGTCCCACCCATGCCAGAACAGAGCAGCATAGCCCAAACACAGCGTCAGAGCGAGCAGCCAGAGCCAAAGAAGAGTCTGAAGCGCAACAGCATTCCCAAACAAGCCAGTGCAGAACCATCAAACCCGTTGAAAGATATTCAGTTAAAGAGAACTCCCAAGAAACGTGATCCCTTCCTGGACTTGGACCCGAGAGAAGACCGGAGATCAGAAAAAGCAAGTTTCCAACTAAGAAAGACTCCCAAAGTAAAAGATAGAAGGGATAGAGAGATGGCAGAGGAAAAGGCCAGCCTGAATGACGTGATAAAGACTTTGAAGCCCATCCCTCGCAGACGAGTACCTCCTAAAGTTGACCTCACGCCTCGCGATCAGCTCCTCAGTGAGATCAAACAGAGCAATGTGGCATATCTCAAATCCGTGAGTATCCAAGGAATATTATTATAGAAAGAGTTAAATGCAAGAGCATGTTGTAGTGATAGTTCAATGGCAAAATAGATTCCTTTTGTCAATTTTTTTTCATACAGAGTACAAAAAAGTAATTAATATAAGGAGTCTTTACAAGCTGATCAGATCCTGTTTCTACACTTTTTAAAGGCTGATGTAAAGCGAGGTTCTCTAAAGTTAATATATTAGTTTCCTGTAAGCAGAGTAGTGAGTTAGAAAAATGTAGAAATCTTCAGAGCAGTGGAAAACTCTGAAGACTGTTGAGTTTGTTGTTATGACCAATTATGTTTGCTGATGATAGTAGCATCAATATGTTTTCAGCTACAACAAAGACAGTGCTGATGTAGCCAGCAACCACAGGCAGCATAATTTAGTGACACCCTCATTGTTCAGCAGATAAATCAGAGAACGCTACCAATGATCTCTTGAGTAAGGTCGCACGTTATCTGCTAATATTGCTCTATATTGCACTGGCAAGAACATTTTCAGTTTGAGTTTTATCCATTAAAACAAGTTAAAAAGATCACATCAGTCTAACTGGTTATTTGAGTGAAGATTTTGGCACTTGTCTCCAAACTCATGGCAACATGATGTCTGTCTAGAGAAAACGAGAGAAAACTGAACTAATACCAAAATCAAAACTATCCTTTTAAGCATGTCTAACTTTATTTACTGAAAATACAGAGAACCTATTGTTCTTTTCTTGTGTTGTTGCTTGCAGGTGCCACTCCCAAAAGCCCTGGAATCAAGTGAAACGAGTCTCATCTGACTCGGCCTCAGCTGCTTTCTCGCTGTTTATTTTACTCATTTTGGTCACGTTTCATGCACAGCCCTACAGAGTGAACTACTGATTGCCACATAAGATGAAAATAAGGTTGCTTTTGTTTCATAAATGTGTTTTAGTTCTTAAAACTTTAAATAAAAATGCAATGTTAAGAGAAACAAAGTACAGTTTATTAATTTGCACTTTTAAAATGTTTTAATTTCTTAAAAATAAAAATTGTTCACGGAACAAATAATTTGTGTCTAATTAATTTTGTATGCAAAGAGCCTTTCCAACATGATTAAAAAAATGCAATTCATTAGTGATGTAAAAAGAAACTTAATCTACTTGCTTTACTTAAAGATCACTTTAAATAAATAACTCTATCTTTATTTTCTCAATAGATTTATCTAGTTTTGTAATTATTATATTTTAACTTTCCGACAATGACTCTAGATATAAAAAAAAATCATATTTGCCTGTAAAAACACACTGACACTAATCACCAACAGAGTAAATCTTTAAATGATTATATGTTTAATAATGATTTGCTTTCATATACAGAAAATTTAAGAACCAAAAACAAAATCTTTTTAAATAGCTTATTGGTATTGCATATCCACACCATGATTGTGCAAATGAAGTTAAAACTTACTGAGGACAAATGTGTCTTTTTTTTCACGTCCCAAGATTTTTCATGAACATTTTTTAAAATAAGGAAATATAGTCATCTAGAAATGTTACATGGTGTCTAGTAGAATCTATAACACATCCAAATCTTTCCTATGTTCCATCTGTAGACATAACATGCATAGCCTTCAGTAAATGTGCATTCACAAACAGCAAAACAATAAATGCTAGTCGTCAGCATAAGCAGTATATAACACAGATACGTACTACAGGTGCAGGCTTAATTTGACCAAAACGTAAAAACAGAACAAGATATCTGTCGTCATATATTCAATCAGGTGTTGCTGCCATTTGAAGATTTGGACATGCTTCGATTTTAACAAAATTGCACTGGAATAAATAGGCTTGAACAAACTGACTTTATATTAATACATTACAGATGCACTCACCATTCATTTTTGGTATTGCATAGCTGCTGTTAGAGGGTATATACTCAGTTTAGGTGATTTGGCCAGGAATTGTATGCAAATAATAATAATAAAGATAATTTTTTAAAAAGTCAGCTTCAAGCAACATAAGCTAATTTTCCAAATCAACAAACTGGTCTCAGATCAGTATATTTAAGCTCTTACATCCATCCAGCAGATGAATGGGGTTTTTCATTCAGTGGCTCTCAAAGGTGCACATACTCCTCTTAAATCCAGAGCTTTGTGATTTAGAAGATTGTTCTATGATGAAGCGTTTTAAAATCTTGACTTTAAAAGTTTAAATCTGATTAAACACATGCGCATTTGTAAGAGTGAATGTGAATTGTGTACCATATATTCTCCAACTAGGCTAACATTTTAGTTGGATCTGGAGCTTAAATGATTCTGTTTTCCTCCCCTCCTCTTTAGACGAGATGTGTGAAAATACAGATTTTTGTCACATACGAAAACACAAACAGAATTTGTTGAGTTTTAAATGGCTTCTCTGAGCAATTTCCTTTTACAAGTTTGGAATATTTAGAAATGCATATCAATGTCTGTAACATCGCTCTTTTCCTTTATGTTTCTCCACAGCATCTCAGTATTTGCTACAAAGGGATTTCTATTGCTGCTGTCCTAAATTATACTTCTGATAAATCATGTCACGTGTAACTTTTTTTAGAATGCAAACATTTGCTTTGTTTTTTTTTAGTTGAACTTTGCAGGATATTTGTTACATAAAATCTGGAAAATGTTCCAATGTTAAAATCATTTCTAATAATGTTATCTAGCAAAAACCTGGCTTTATCAAAGTGTACACGTTCAAGAGCCTCTAACTGGTTTGATATGGGTTTATAAATTCAGATTAAACTTTCTTATTCTGAGGTAGCAAACAGAGATAAACAATTTTTACAACAAATTTTAGCATCTCTACTAATTTTGATGAGCTCTTTCACATAACTTAGCTAAAATAAATAGTTATCATATACAATGAAATACATATCAATGCTGGACAAGGAGTAGATTTTGGAGATGTCTGCATTTAGGACTATCAAACCTTAGGTAGGGCACAGTTACTCAACTTCCTGCTAATACAACAATCCAGTTTATATTGTGACGGCTAACACCAACACATAAAATCTAAAACTAAAAATAATAAAATGTGGAAATGCAAGTATCGGTCATTTTACATGTGCAAGGAAAAATATTGAAATATTGTAACCACTTTATGCTCTTAATACCACTTTATACCCTTCTGTACGCTTGCTGTCTTTGGCACTCGGCTGGCGTGAGCGTTACTGCAGTTTATTCTCAATAAAATCCTGGATCTTGTTAATCTTCTCCTCCTGCTGGTCGAGGAGATCCATGATCATGCCCATCGGGGTTTTCTTCAGCCCGACGTCTTCGATCTTGTTCTCCAGCCTGTTCTTCATGTTGCGCTGCCTCAGAGATGCATGGATCAGGATCACTAAAGCAGAAACAAGGAGCGAGGCATTTTTATGGAAGGAAAAAATGTACAAGGGTAAATAGTTTGTGGTGAAGAAAAAAAAAAATACAACAACCATTTGTGGTGTTCACAGCAGCAGCTAAGCCGTATGATTTGATTTCCATGACAGGCAGATGTTGAATGCATGACATCAGCCGGTAAATGTGGTTCAGTCCAAACCAACAAGCCCTAGCAACCTGTCAACACAGGCAGTGGGTGGATCTCCTGGGATGTAATCTAACAGCTTCGTATTTTTACCACAGCGGCAGAGTTGCAACATTTGCTCTAATGATCAACTCCCTGTGCTGATGGTCACTAAATGCCTGAGCATGGAGAGAAAGTTCACCTTGTTGAGCTTTTTTTCTGTCACTGCCTTTATACATAGTCATGACAGTAGATTATGTACCTTGGGCTAAAAAAAACGTGAAGAAAATGAGAAAAAAATGTAAAAGGCAAGACTTGGCAAGGGCCAGTCATTCCTCCCATCACTCAGCAAGGTAAAAAAAAAACACTTGGCAAGGAACAAGTGGCACATCTGTTAAGTAGCTGACTGCAAGCAACATCCATGCAGGTAGTCTGTCTTATAAAGCAGCTCAGATCAGCTTATTGTACCAGCAGCATTACTCAGTGAGGAGCAGAACACCAGAGATGGTATTGTTGTTTGCAATAAGAACTTTAAAAGTACTGCTAGATTTAGAAGTTCCTCGCTCAATATAATCATTTTTTCTGAAATCAAAGTTAGAAAAAAAATGGACAAATGCTATAGATAGTATTATTACAGTTTCAATAATCTAAATGTTAAAATGTATAAATATGGTGCTTCTCTTTGAAGTAAAAGGAACTGTATGATGTTACACATCTATTAAAAAAAATGTTTTCATACTGTGAAATACAGCATTACTTTAATTAGAGTAAAAGGTGGTCTTCCTTCAACCCAAACAACGAGATTGTCTGGGGGTTTTTTCATCTTGCCACCGTATTTCCAAAAAAAAAATTTTGTCTTTCATATAAGCGAGAGCAAAGTGTATTAGCCTTCTCTCAGCCAGCTGACTGGCAGTGTGCAGCAACAGGTGGGTGAAGCAGAGCATATTTTAACAATGTCACGTTAAAGCCTGGAGCAGCCTTGCCAAACACTAAAGATATTTTTTCCCCCTCCTTTCTGATTTTGAAAGTTAAAGATCACATGACACTGTGATACTCACACAGCAAAGGAAAGGTGAGTCCAAAGATGAAGACCATGACACCTCCAAACAGCGACAGCACAAAGTAACTTGTGGCCATAACGCCAATCACAAACAGAGTGGGGTTCTTCCTCTTGAAGTTCTTGATTGTGGGCTTGTTTTCCCCGGCCCAGACGGAACCAGCGAAGACCAGAGACACCACGGCTCCACCCAGAAACATGCCAAAGGGATTCAGGAACCTGGACGTGGAAACATGCAGAGCAACACATTTAATAAGCCAGGGAGTCGACTTCCCTTTGTCTATTTTTTGCAAACACCGCAATTGTGCCCATGGCAACAATTTTATGTTTATGATATGGCTGTAAAACCCAGGATAGTGTAGAAACTTCATAATTTCCAATACATGTTTGACTAAATCAAACTGTTAAGAAAAAAAGCCACATAAAATCAATACTGACCATCTATATCACTAAGGTTTATCTTTATATAAAATCTGGTGAGTAGTTCACAAAATAAAGCATTAGTACAGGACAATCAATCACATTTTATTTGTATAGCACATTTCAGCAGCAAGGCATTTCAAAGTGCTTTACATAATTAGAATAAAAACAGTATGTGACATTAAATAAACAGTGTAGGAGAGAAAGAAAGAAAAAAGAAACAGTGAGAAAGAGAATTAAAAAGAAATTAAAAAATAAAGAAAAACATTAAAGAGATTTTTAAGAGTTTTAGTTAAAACGCTGTTTAACAAGGATTCTCAAACCTCAGAGTTTTAGTAATATTAATTGAAAAGGTACAAACATTTCTGTTTAACAAGGACTCTAGCCTTTATATCCTCTAGTTACATCTCTTTGTAACAAGGACTCTAACCTTTATAACAAACACTTATTTAGTCAAACCGCCATTTGACAAATTCTTAAACGAGAAAGAGATTTTTTAAAAAGATTAAAAGATACAAGGATTCTCAAATCTGAGACATTAAAACCCGCAGTTTACCCATAAGCAACTCTAAACAGGATGGTTTTAATGGCTCCCAGTGTTTCAGCTATTTTACAGTTTTTTACAGTAAAAACAAATCTCTAAATGATCACTGTTACTGAATGTCTACGTATATTTGTGTTTCCTTACAATACAATACAGCCGAAGCAAATAGTCCACATACTCCGGATGGGCGTGTGTGGGGAAAGTGTAACAGATGCTAGCTTTTAGCTTTTAGCTTTGGACCGCAGCTAAGACTTACCCCACAATGAGGAAAACCAGCAAAGCGACGACAAAGTAATTCGTCTGGTAGTACATCAAATTGCTGATCACTTTGTTGTTCCACTTGGTTAAATCCCCGAACTCTGGTTTGGAGAACCGGTCCGCTCCGGGGAAGAAGTCATCCCACGGTCTGAGAGGAGCCAGCTCCATTTTGGCGGCCATGTTTGTTGTAGCTCAGCGTGCGGTTCAGAAGGAAAAAAAAAAAGAAAGAAAAACCAAAACAAACCCAGACTGCGTTGTGCGTTTGACTGGTCAGCTGATCTCTGTTGTCTGCGCAGGGGAGTGACGTCAAGGAAATCTCGCGAGATTACTCGGTTTGAATTATTAGATGGCATGGATGTTTTCAAACTTTAAAATGCGCAATATGCGTTAAAACTAGGATCAATTACAAATAATTGACATCTACTATAATGAAGAAACATGGACAGTTAAGAAAACGCTAAGATTACGGAAATATGTATTTTTTTAATGCATAAACTTCATTACATTTCATACGAACCAGAGAAGAAAATAAACACCAGAAAAAAAGTGTTTAAATGAATTTTTTTTGTAGATTTTACAAGATTGTCAAATTGGAACATCATATCGTCACCTTGCTATAATAAATGGCAAGTAATTTATTTATAATAATAATAATAATAATAATAATAATAATAATAATAATAATAATAATAATAATAATAATAAAATAAATAAATGCTGATGATTTTTTTTTCCACAGCACTGATAGCAAGGAGCAACGGTACTTCATAAGCTGGACTGGACCACTATCTGCATTTCAGTCCAGTTTTTTTCAGTGGCGTATGGAGAGAAGTGAAGTACAAAAAAAGCAACAGCGCCCTCTGGTGTACATGATGGTCACATAGTTCTGCGTTAACGCGGGAGCTGCGGCTCGCTGCGCAGCTTTGACTCCCCTGAACATAAGTGCAGCTTGAATCGAGGACATGGGACCGTGAAAGTATGGCGGATGCCGAGGAGCCGTAAGTCTCAATGAACGCCAAATATCATTTTTTACCGTCTATACAACCATTAGTTTCTCTTAAACCGAGCCTGATTCACTGTTTTTTTTCAAGGGAGAAGAAAAGAAGGCGATTAGAGGACCTGACTGAGAAGTTAGTGACGAATGCTAAATAAAGGTCTCTGACTGGCGGCAGGTTTGCGTTGCACTGTAAGCAGCGACTGCTGGGCCAGCAGAAATTAAAATAAATAAACATGTTGGCAAGGAGCAGAGGCTCACTTACTATCCTTACTAGCTGGTTGAGATCCTTAACTCTCTGGGGGAGCAGGGCGGTGGGATATAACACAGACAGAGGAAGACCTGTCATTTTCTACAAATGACACATTTTGGAAAGCTCGCGATACTTGTTAGCTAAAAACAGGTTATGCACTGTTGAAGACTAACATACAGAAACATTATAGAACACTGAGTCAAACTTATTACCTCAGGGAAACTACGTGTTCAAGTTTAAATGGCAGTTACAGTATTGCAATAAAACAGTTGTCAATTAAGGCTATTAAAAACAAGTTTAATAGTACTATTGTTATTTACAAACCTTACTACTTCTATAGATTTTCTGTGAGATAATGAAATTAAATCATTGCACTATGTCTCAGACTTGGTGTGCTCATGCATGCTGTAATTGCTTACCAAGCTCTGCTGTGGTGGCAATTTTTTCCGTTAGTTTACACTTCTTTAGATGATGCTCCTGGTTCTTCCTAGACTTTGTTGATATCCCAGCAATTGAAGTTGATTTTCTTGCAGTCCTGCTGGCTGCATCATTTTGGATGATGAGTTCAGCCTTGAGATCACTGTGGTCAATCAAAGCAACATGATGTTAGGCACCACTTTGCTTTAAAGCAGTCATTCTGCTGCTGAACCTCCACCAGAATGACACTAACATCATCCACCATCTCCTGAGCCAAGTTTGAGTAAATTGAAGTGATGTTTGCAGATTTTCTTTGTTGTTTTCTTTGAATACAATTTATGATCACTTCACAATAAATTGTACATTTCTGATCAGTCCACATAGACACCTAAAATTAAGGTAAACTACAACCAATAAGAAATGAAGAGACAAAATTGTTAAAAACAAAATGAAACGGGCAACAAGATTTCTCTGTTTCTAAGCTTTTGGAAGCAACTTTAGTATTGAACATATTTTCTAAGGATTTACATCTTAGTGTTTTTTTATTTATTATTTTATTAATACTGCACAGCAAATCTGAATTCTAAGTTATCTTGTATCAAATGTTTGTATTTTCAAAAAAGAATGTTAAGGAAGGACTGCAGAGTTTAATGCATTATTGCTTTGTAACAGTAAAATCTGGAGGTCAAATTATTGGAATTTTAATTCAGGTTAAAATAAAACCAAATTTCTGAAAATATTTTCTGTCATTTGTAATTTTTTTAAGAAAGGAAAAGGAGAAAGAAAATAACTGATTAAAATTGCAAACTGGATTTGGTAGGAAAAGAATCTGAGTTTTTAGTTTTAGGCCATATAGCCCAGCCTTACCCACAATTCTGTGCTGCATCACCTTCACATGACCAAACAAATACCGTGGGGCGAACCCACTCATCCCTCCTCAAGCACACAAACTAGATGGTGACTGATGATTAAAACGTAACTAACATCAGCCGACACAGATGTTAATCCTGATGTGTCATGCATCTCTTTTAAAAAATGTAAAATGCAATAATTTGAACTATAGTACATGTTCAGTGTTTTGTTTTCCTTTTTGTTTCTGGTGTGTTTCGCATCCAGAATGGCTGTCGATAGTGGACACATGGATAGCGGCTGCGACTGGGATGGTCGCTGGAATCATGTGAAGAAGTTTTTGGAAAGGCCGGGTCCTTTCACCCATCCTGACTTTGAGCCAAGCACCGAGGTGACCGCCATGGAAATGTGAATACAGTCCATCACTGTTCAGATGTAGTTTGGTGTAAATACGGCTGTTTTTGTCGAATCAGTCTCTGCAGTTTTTATTGGAGACCTGCAAGATTCTGGTAATCGGTGCAGGAGGACTGGGATGTGAACTCCTTAAGAATTTGGTAAGGAAATGGCTTTAATTGTTCCTATGATGCCATATCAAATCCATTCTGTCTGGGCTATTTAAGATGTATTATTATGTCAATGTTTTATTTTTTTTTTCTATTTAGGCCCTGTCTGGGTTTCGCCTTATTCATGTGGTTGACATGGATACCATTGATGTGTCAAATCTTAACAGGCAGTTTCTTTTCAGGTTAGTTTTACCTCTGTAATTTAAAAAAATCGGTCATTGTTAACAAGAACCAAGCTGGTTTGTGAGAAGGGTTCAATCAAAGTAAATTAACTTACCATTATGGGAAAAATTTCCAGACTTTCTCGTGAATCAGTATTTAAAAACAGTATTTATTCCATCCATCAAATCTTGATGTTTCATCATCTCCTATACATAAAGCCTGGAATATACATCTTGCCACATGTTTCATAAATAACATTAATTCTTTGTGTAGGCCCAAAGACGTTGGAAGACCAAAGGCGGATGTGGCTGCTGATTTCATCAACAGTCGTATATCAGGATGTAAAGTCGTCCCGTATCCTTCGCTCTTCATCCTGCATAAACAAGTCATGTTTATGTTTAGCTAACATTGTGTTATACGGCCGCATGGTTCCCCGGCTTTTTTCCTGAGTGATAGCATTCAGTCACTTTAAAAAGATCCAGGACTTTGATGATTCTTTCTATAGGCGTAAGTGCATTTCTGCCTCTAAACCTCCGCAGAGCTAATCGGTCATTTTAAACTCATCCCAAGCTGTTTATCTTTGCAGAGTTTCACATCATTGTCTGCGGACTTGACTCCATTATCGCTAGACGCTGGATAAATGGAATGCTGGTACAATTTAAATGAAAGCAAAAAATACACTTATATTTTTTTTCCTCACGTATATTATGACCTGCTGTTTTTGTGGAGAGGCTTAGCTAACCTAATTGATTGATCTCGGTAGATATCTCTCCTGAGCTATGAAGATGGAGTCCTTGATCCCAGCTCCATCATCCCCCTCATCGACGGCGGGACGGAGGGCTTTAAAGGAAACGCTCGCGTCATCCTGCCGGGCATGACTGCGTGTATTGATTGCACGCTGGAGCTGTACCCACCACAGGTAGCACCCATATTTTTACTAGGTTCACTTTCTAAACCTAGAAAGTCTATTGATCTCTGATAAGTTTTCGGCCTGATTTGTGCGTTAATCCCATCTTAACTATTTTAGTGTAAGACCGAAAAAGTCAAACTTCCAGCAGGACAAATTATGAATCATCTATGTACAGAAACACCACCTGTTCCACTTTTCATGACACCTTTTATTTAGCATAACCTTCAGCCTCGATGGAATTGTGTAAAGTAAGGCGGTCTGTTCAAGCTTTGTGAAAATAAAGAATATTTAAAGAATGAATGGTTTTGAGATAGAAACTATAGTGGAGCTAAAAAAATCAATTGAGGATAAATAACAAAAATAACGATATGGAACATGAAAGTATTTTAGAAAACAAAATGCGAGACTCAAAGTCCTCAGGAAAAATGCATATCTTTCAATTGTTTCAATCCACAGATCAATTTCCCCATGTGTACCATCGCAACAATGCCGCGGCTACCAGAACACTGCGTGGAATACGCCAGGATATTACAGTGGCCCAAAGAAAGGCCGTTTGGAGGTTTGCATCAATCTAAATGTTGATGCAATGTGGGAAAGAAAAAAAAATCGCTGAGTTTGTATAAACGTTTCTAACTTCTGCCTTCTTCTCAATTAGACACGAGTTTAGACGGTGACAATCCAGAACACATCCAGTGGGTGTTTGAGAAATCCCAAGAAAGAGCGGCAGAGTTTAACATCACAGGAGTGACGTACAGACTCACGCAAGGTGAGACTGTGAATTATAAAACTTTTAATTCATGCAGTGCTAATTTGTCACATCGCTTCTTATTTTTGACAGAACTGATAGAATTAACCTCAGAGTTGGCTTTTGTGTTGCAGGAGTTGTGAAGAGGATTATTCCTGCCGTGGCATCAACTAATGCTGTTATTGCTGGTATGAAACGTGGGTTTTTAAAGCAGTTATGTTTCTTCACCGGAGCTTTTAGGCTTTAGCTGTTGGCATAGAAACAGAGGAACTGTCTTTCTTTTTGTGGCAGCATTTTTTCTTCCTGAACGAGTGTTATTAGTCACAATACCAGTTCTCCAGTTTTCAGGGGCCTGTGTGTCTAAAAGTCTAGCTCAGACTTGTCCTGCTGTTAAATTACAAAGTGACTCATGTATAAATGCTCTACATGCACCAAAAATGTATACTTTACAACTCGGCATGTATAAAAAAGAATGTTGCGTGAAAGTGTTTGGTAATTCATGCAAACTATATATGCGGCAGCAGAACAACCTTTTTTAGGCGACCATAACGGTAACATTTTATTTGAAGGGGTCTGCATAAGACTGACATGACACTGTCATAAACATGACATAACATCTGTCATGATCATAAAGAAGTCTTTATGGATGTTTAAGACAGTTGTCATGAAGTGTCTTTCGGTAAAAATGTCACTTTTAATGCAAAGTTGCTCTAAAAGTTGCATTGAAAGTCCATTAAAAATGCCAATTTTGCATTAAATTATCATAACTTACAAAATCATGCAAAGTTGGCACTTTGATGTTATGTCATGTTTATGAGTGTCATGTCAGTCTTATGCACACCCATTCAAATAAAATGTTACCACAATAACAAACTACAAAGATCCAAAACTTCCCTAAATAATCTGAATTTTGACTCCTTTCAGTGATATTTAACTCATTAGCATCAAACCCAAAGTTTTAATCTTTTATTGTTTTAATCTTTTATTGTTTAAATCTAAATGATGAAATTGAACCACATCTAGCCTCAGACAATTAGAAAATTATGGGAAAACCTGAGTTGGATGTAAACAGGATGTTGTATAGATGTTTCATGGAGCATGACTTTATATTCTAACATACAACCTTAGCAATTAATTATGGTATACTTTTTCTCAAATAATTACTTTAAGCATTTTAGTCTGAGTTGTTTCTGCTGTTGTTTCTGCATTATTTTTACCTAATGATTTTAAGTAGTTGAATGCAATATTAACACTATTGCAATATTAACACTATTTTTATACATTTGACTTCCTGCTCTTCACAGCTGCCTGTGCAACTGAGGTCTTTAAAATTGCTACAAGGTTTGTTAGAGAAACACATTTTCTTTAAGGTTTTATTTCTTGATGTGAGCATCAATTACAGTCAGATTTGTCTTTTCAGTGCATATATTCCCTTGAATAACTACATGGTTTTTAATGACGTGGATGGGCTATACACCTACACCTTTGAAGCCGAGAGAAAGGTTTGTGTTTTTTTTTTTACTAGCCTTAGACTGCGCTCGCAGTTTTCATACAGAGAATAATGATCGGTGTTCCAAATCATCTTTCTTTGACAGGAAAATTGCACAGCATGCAGCCAGGTACCTCAAGATCTCCAGTTCCCTCCTTCTGCCAAATTACAGGAAGTTTTAGAGTACTTGACAGAGACGGCCTCCTTGTGAGTTCTCGGAACAAAGCACGACAATATCAGAAATATACAAATTTGATCTATGATCTCTTTAAGGTGGTGTAATTTTTCTGTTCAGACAAATGAAATCACCGGCCATCACTACAACCCTGGAAGGAAAGAACAAGACTTTGTATCTGCAGGTGATTATCTAACATTTAAACTGCACAATCCGTTTACCTTGAGCTAAAACACATTTTCTAATCTTATTGCAGTCTGTTAAGTCCATCGAAGAGCGCACAAGGCCAAACCTCTGCAAAACTCTAAAAGGTACACAAGAGATGTCTTTTTTTATTTATTTATTATTTTTTCCCCTTAAAAACTGTAAATGCATCAGGTTTTATTTCCCTCCAATGCAGAGCTGGGCTTGTCAGACGGACAGGAAATAGCTGTTGCCGATGTCACCACTCCACAGACGGTTTTATTCAAAATTAATTTCACCGCTTGAGTTAAAAACTAACAGACTAAACCGCACTGAGGCATCTCAATGCAAACTGGATGTAGGATTGCTGCGTTTCTCTTGCTGTTGCAGTTGCACATTTGACACAAGGATGTAAATACGGCGCAGAAGGTCTCACTTGTGAGACATCATGTTGATTGTGTTGTCCGAATATGGAATCAAATAATATTGTTTTTGTAACATGGTTTACTTCTTTATTTGTCCAGTGCAGATTCATATTATATCCAGTTTCTTCTTATTTGAGAAAAATTATGTATGTAAACTCCAACCCAATAAAGTTTATCATTAAAAATGTTGTTTTTTTGACGATTGGACCTCAAGAAGACACCGTCCACAGCGTACTCTCTGAATTGTCTTGGGTTCTGGGATCATTGCAAATTTGAAAGACCAATTTGTTTTTAGATGTTGCTTTAATATTTCAACATAGTGCTTTTTCCTCATGGTGCCATCTATTTTATGAAGACATTGAAATCAAATGTCCTTCAAAATAAAAACAATGCACAAAACCACATGAGATGATCGTCGACTTCAGGAAAAATCGGCCTAGCCACGCTCCACTGCTCATAAACAGTTCGGCTGTGGAGGTGGTCAGCAGCACCAAATTTCTGGGGGTGCACATCACTAACGACCTCTCCTGGACTGTGAACATCGCGTCTCTGGTCAAGAAGGCACAGAAACGTCTGTATTTCCTGCGGAGGATGAGAAGAGCACACTTGCCCCCACCCATCCTCAAGACGTTCTACAGAAGCACCATAGAGAGCATTTTGACCAGCTGCCTCTCTGTGTGGTGTGGAGGTTGTAGCGTCTCCGACTGGAAGAACGTGAGGAGAGTGGTGCGGACAGCAGAGAGGATCATCGGGGCCACCCTTCCCTCCGTTCAAGACCTTTCATCCCGGCGCTGCGTGTCCCGAGGCCGAAACATCGTCAG
>CAEGAF010103587.1:0-47328 GCA_903067075.1 Micropoecilia bifurca
AAATATATATATAGGTGCAATTATAATTCCAAATTCAATGAATGAATCTGCCAAGACAAACAGACGTGGGTAAAATTATACCCAATGAAAAGTAGCAGTACGTTAACATATTTTTACTCAAGTAAATGTAAAAAGCAGTCGTCCAAGAAATTACTTGAGTCAAAAAGTGAATGTTAGAAAGAGTAATGAGTACTTTTTCAATCACAAAACCTAATTTAATATCTAGAAGTGATGTCATTAGATTGACAAAAGTAGAAAGACTTGTTCAAATTTAGGCTAAAATTTGAAAAAAATAATTTGAACAATCATGAAATAACTAAAGGAAAAGAGCATTTATGGCTAAAACGTCAAAGTGACAGTGGAACAATAAATTGTTTTGGTCATTTTGTTGTCTCTGCTTACGTACATGAAGGTTTTTTCACATTCACTGAGGAGGTTTCCCTTTGCTCTCCAGCCACCATGTAAACATTTCTAGATCCGGCACTGCTGCTGTTTATCAACTGCAAATTGTAATTTTTGTAAAATCCCCCTGGATATTCAGAAAAAGATTAGCTAACATTAAACGCAAACATCAAGCAAAGTCTACTTGGCCTATTTTTTGATACAGAAACTGTGAGGACTGCAAACTCTGAAGTAGGAACATCCCTCCATAACACAATGACAACCATAGCGAGCCATCAGCTCCTGCACAAATCCAGAACGGGGATAGAGGAGATGGAGTCTGAGGGTAAGTCATCTTTACTTCTATTTTTTTTTTTTTTTTTTTGACAAAAATTGTTACGGTTGTTGCTTATTTGTCTTCAGAGGAACTGGATGAGGATAAAGATGACGAGAACTCTGAGGAGTCGGTGGAAGAAGACAGTGAAGAAGATCTAACTGAAGCGCCAGAAACGTCCTCCACGCAGCCACCGTACAGCCTGATCCCTCCGCCGCCGGTCTGGGTCCAGCGCAACCAAGGGCTGAGTACGAGCGCACAGTAACACCTATTCAAAACTAAAAAAAAAAAACAACAGCCCCAGGATATGTTTATCATGTCAGCATCGTCTTCTTTTTTTATCCTAGTGCGCAGCTGGGCAGAGCTGATCAGAGAAAAGGTAAGACTGCCCCCTGCTGTCTTCATATGTCACCTGGTTTTTAGGTCTCCATGCATGTTAAACTAATTATTTAATTCACTACAGTTCAAAGTATAAAAATTAAACATTAAACTGCATGAGAACATTTAAAAACACAGGGAAAAAAACACCTGCTAAGTGTTCATCTAAATCAGTGTTTCTCAAACCTTTTCAGGCCCAGGACCAATTAACCCGTTTAACAAACAGTAACAGACCAACTTGAAATTGCCCCTGCGATAACACAACTTAATATATAATTCAACCAGGAATGAAAATGTTAGTCTTTTAACTCATGTATTATTGTTTTCTTTGTTCATCCTAATTAGAAGAGTGGTACTGTTTGGTCAATGTTACTGGCCACCACAACGCCATGAACATGACTACTTGGACATTTTGAGTTATTTACAGATCCTGACAGTGTGGAGTCTAAACTTTCTAATGACGTCAAACACATAGAAATCAAAAGACGTTGTTCTTTACCACCAAGTGCTATGTGTGTTAATAACATTTAGGACTATTTATAATTTAGAAGCACAATTAAAGAAAAATAGTCTTGAGTTGTTTTAGCAGAAATAAAAAGTCCTTTTTTGCACCATTAAATATAAAAATAAATAATTAACCCATTTCTATCAATTGTATTTATTTTACTTAATATTTTTAATTAAATAAAAACAATAGCTGTTGACCTGAAAGAAGAGCAAAATTCCTTACCAAGCAAAGTAATAAAAAACAAAGAACAGTTCTGACTAACTGGAGCGATTCCTACCGCTAACGGTTCAAAGGAATCTACGGAAGATGATTGGGGCCACTGGAAAAAAGAAAAAAAAATCTGACTTTAATCTCAGAATTCTGACTGAGAAAAAAGTCAGAATTCTGAAATTAAAGTCAGGACTATTTTATTATTTTTCCAGTGACCCTAATCCTCTTCCATAGGAATCCAATCACTAGTGAACGACACGTCAACACTCAGCAGCTATGATTTAGTTTCCTCTGATCATATAATATTGATCATTTGTTTTCTTTCCATTGGTATCTGCAGTGTTTCTTTTGAGTGACCTGGTTTGAAGCCAGGTGTCCATCATTATTTTTTAACACAATCCTTTGGTAAGCTAACTGTAGCGTCGCACATTGAGCCGACGTCACGGCAAATAAACGGTTGTTTACATGCAGTCCCTCACGGACCAGGAAGGGGCGCCCGCGGACCACCAGTTTGAGAAACACAAACCTAAACTGATGTTCAAGAAGATAGGGAATCGGAGAATCAGACATGAAATCCATACAAATCCAGGAACAGCTGCAGAAATCCACAGCTCAGAGGGAAGTACTGGTTCACAAAAAAGGTTGTTGTTGACACCTAAATGAGACCAAAAGGTAACTTTGAGAGTCTCATTTAGGTGTAACGCCAGTTTAATGGGTTTTATCAATACATTGTGGCACAACTTGGTCCTTTAAGAACATTCAGATTTTTTATTTGGCCCAAAATGAAAGTTTGACACTCTTATACTTGAAAACTTTAGTTCACAAACTCTCTTTTCAATCTGACCGAAGGTTATTTTACTCCGAAGAAAGGGCAAGTATTTAAGTCTCCGTTCTTCTCCAGGCCGGGTACGTGTCCGGGATGTTGGCCCCCGTGGGCATCGGCATCACCGGGGCCCTGTTGATCGTCGGCGCCCTCTACAGCATCCGAATGCTCCACCGCAAGAGAAGGAACAGCTTCAAGCACCAGAGGAGGAAGGCCAGGCAGCCTGAAGTTGGTATTCCAGTCGTTTCTTGTCTTTGACTGAGGGGTTCCTACTTTTCTAACACTTGTTTATGCCTTCCTGCCCAGCAACCCCGGGAGCCTGGCACCAGCTGTCAGGATCAGGCCATGCTGCTGGCCGACAGCTCCGAGGACGAATTCTGAGACCGTTCAGGCTTGTTTTTTGTGAGCTATCATCAGCAGATGCTCTCCAGTAGGAGCGTTCTGGAAAATGTCTCCGTCAGTATTAACCCCATCTGTTTGGGCACGGCTGATCTGATACACACAGAAGAAGAAGAAGGGCACACACTGTTTGCAATGTAAACAGGGTGTGTATGTGTGTGTGTGTGTGTGCGCGCGCGTGTGTGTGTGTGAAAGTTTCTCAAGTTATATACAGTCATTGTAGAAAGCAGGTGCACAAGCTTTCAGTTCTTGGTATTTACAGAAACACATACCAATTTTCCACTCTGTCCCAGGTTTTTAAGCAAAGACTAGGCTAAAATAGAGTCTTGGTATCTATCACTCGTTCAAATGACCTATTACCAAACTGAAGTTAGTTTCCGATTCAGGAAATAGCTAAAGGGCGATTCCACGTAATTATTCACTGCCTTCTGCATCTTTAATCAACTCAAGTTAAAAATCTACAATACCTAGACACTTCAGACTTGGACTGGATTATTCTGCTCTAATAGCAGAATATTTAAAACCACGTTTGGGATTTGTGAATTTCTTTTTCTGATTTGTGAAATTTCAATTAATTTCAATTTTTTTTAATCTCGGTCACACTAGAACTGCTCTAATTCCAAAACTACAACACAAACTTCTAGGTGTTGTAGATTTTTAACTCTAGTTGATTAAAGATACAGAAGGTAGTGAATAATTAGGTGGGCTCGCCCTTTAGCCATTTCCTGAATCGGAAACCAAAAATTACCTAACAGAGTCTTTCACAGTCCAGCCCAGTTATTCATACTCATCATTTATTAGCAGTAAGAACTATTCATAGAATATATTTCTGTTGGCTATAAATAAATGACAAAGAAACTGTAAAAGGAAGACTTTTAAAACATCCTTTTTTGCATTTAGTTCAGAATTACGACTTTTCCTCAATGTTCAACTTGTTTTGTTTTTTAGAACTTCTGCATGCTCCTATCTATTGTTTTCTTGGAGAAAACCCCCATCTAAGCATATCTGCTCACAGTGTGATGTTTACCTCCAGAATCTTTTTTACTCTCTATAGCGTTTTCTTTGACAGGGTTTACGCAACAGTCTTGTGTCCAAAACATCTGCTCAGCAGTTTGTCCCGATAAAGCGTTTAAGAACTCGAGGTGAGACTTTTGTTTGCCTGGCTGAGAGGAACCGAGGCCGTCCAGTTTGCAGAGATAAGCTTGATACGAAGAGCGCCGCTGGAGTCGGAACCTTGAGACGTCGATGCCAAAACAGAGTTCAGATTCACGAGGAAGGCCTTGGTAGTGTGACCTGAAAACATCAGGACGCCTCCGAAAGGCTCGGATGTTTAGCAGCTGAGACCCTGAAAGGATCCGAATGACAGTCGTGAAATAACTAAAAATATATATAGAAGAAAAATCAGATATTCTTACTGTTACTTTAATCCTATCATTTTAGGATTTATGAGAGTAATTACTTTAATCAGTTTTCATCTGTTATTGCGAATTTGGTCTTGCATGTGTGCAAATAGACGAGGTCAGAACGTAATCTGACTGTAAATAGCTCACAAGACACTTTTAGATTGATGTCTCATTCAATTTGGCCGTTGTAAGAAAATAATATATAAAAAAACACTAGAAAGCTATTTCCCAAAAATATGAAACCCTTATTAAGATCAATTTGGTGTCAAGATTATATTCACACCAATGTTTACACACGCAGCGCCTTGCAAAAGTATTCATACATGTACTTTTTCACTTTACCATGTGTCAGCTACAAACCTCAATGCATATTTGAATTGTTGAATTTTTTTAACAAATAAACTTGTTTAAAAAAATGAAAGAAAAGCGTTCATATGTGTTCAGCCCACTATAATCACTATAGTGCGTTGCTCTGTCGCCCCAGTAAAGCACAGTGACGTTCAAACTGTGGAAAGGCTCAAGGGGTGTGAAACCGTACTGCTCTGTAAAAATAAATATTTGCTGCTTTATGAGGATCAAGCTTTTGGTCGGTGGTGATCGCCTGACGTAAGGTTGCTGTAAAAAGCTTTAAATTGAACCAGTTTCGACGCTTTTAATCTTTCAACACTTAAAGCTCATTTCGTCTCCTTATGTTATTATGAGGAGATGAAATGAGCTTATTGTTACATTATTATTCTTGATTATAGAAGCAAAATGTTGGACCTAAAAAAAGCCTTTGGGGTTCTCTGCTGCTTTCTCTTCATGATGAGGAGATTTAGTTAAAGTGTCAATAACTGACACATACATTTCTATGTGTCATTTCCAGTGTTGACATCTGTTGTGTATTGTAGTTATGTGATCTATTTTAAAGAAAAGATGTCTAGTTTAAATGTTATTTTAAAGGCAATTTATATCAAGTTCTTTTGACTGAAGTTGCTGGAACAAAGCAACACACCGAACATCGTCACCCTATCTACAACCTGTAGCATAAAACACTCTGATGTAAAAAATAACCCAAATGTAAACTCGTCTCATGTCCTGGACTATTTTCTCATATTTGACCTTTTTGACACACCGAGGGAGAGTAAAGAGAAAAGATTAGATCTTTCCAAATCTCTGGAGATTCAGTTTATTTGCTTAACCTGCTTTTAAAAAGCAGAATTGTGAACTGGAGTTAAACTTAGATATGGGATGATTGTAAGCAATAACCAATAAGGACCAATTAAAACACGTGGAACCTTTCATTGGTGTGACCTGCTTCCTGCTTGTTTATATGCTTTTCCATTTTGATGTGAGCGTGATGTAAAATGCTTATGGTCTGTAAATATGAAGAGTGGTGACCAAATATATATTTCTTGTAGATGTATGCTTTTGTTTATTGACCACAACCAGTTTTTAATAAAAAAAAATTGATTAATTTGTTGCCGCCTTTTGAAAAAAATGTTTTAGATGCAATGTTCAAAGCAAATAGGATTTTATTGTGCTGTGTAAATAAAATGTACTTAAATAAATAAAAATCTGGTCCAGTAATACGCTACCATGGAGATGGGCCTTTATTGATGCATTTCCACCAAATTTTTTTGGGTGTGTTTGAAATCATCATTTTGGGGGGGGGGGAGTTATCTAAAGAGCCAATTATGTACAAGTTTCAGTATTGGTAGCAGGAAAACACACCCTCAGCATGACGCTACCACCTCCATGCATGACCAAAGGTTTTAAAAAGAAACTCGATTCCTTTGAAACTTTTGACTTCTTTACCGACTTCAGCACATAAATTCAGACTGGTTCTGGAAGCTTATCGAGTGATTTCCCTGCAGTGATCTCAACTCAATGCTACCAAATATGTAAGAAATATGCCAGAAAAAGTTATGCTATGTCTCATAAGATATATTACCAGTAATAAGCAAAACAATTGTTGGTGGGAACTTAATCAAGTATACTAATCCAAATATAAACATAGTAGCATGTATAGACTTGTGCTTGCAGCAATAACTCAGCCATAAATTAAAGCTTGCGCAACTAGTTGATGTAGTTCAAATGCAATTTAGAAAAGACCCAAATTATGACACTGAAATGGCCCCGAGTGTGTGGATAAGTGTGTGTGTGTCACGTCAGACAGCAGACAAGACAATTCAGTTTTACAGCATTAAAAAAAGAAATCAAATAATTTATTTCTGTGTTCTTTTTCCACATTAAATAAAAGCTATTGGACATTTCCAGATTGAAAATGAAGGAGAGAGGGGAGATGAGGGGGAGAGGAGAAGCGTGTGTGTGTGTGTGTGTGTGTGGAACAGACATGCAAAAATAAACTATTTGCTCTCCCCCTTTCTTCCTGCAGCTCGGGTCTCTCGTTGGAGGTGGTGCGTCCGTCTCTGAAAGACTTGCTGGAACCTCTGCGTGATTGTGCCAATAATAATCTGAGGGGCGTGTTTTTTTTTTTTTTAGCTGGGAATTTATAGTCAGAACCGTTGGGTGGCAGCTGGCCGCCTTACTTCGTCTGGCTGACGCTTTATGAAACGAATGCAACACCAGTCAGCGGCTATGAATTGATGATGACAAAGCCCTTCAGTCTGTGATCATGGCCTGAATGGAGGCTGTAATGCCCTTGAAATTCCAGGAAGTGACCGATATTTGCAGAATTGAGAGAGTTGTGGCTCGTTTCGTCAAAAAGCAACACCAACCGGTGGGAAAGGCAACCTTCAGAATGAACCTGGAGCTCTTGAGAGGGGGTCACCAATAAAACTGAAGGATGTCAGACAAGCAGGAACACTTTGCTTCTGGGGGTCTAGGTTATTATGATTTTTTTTTTGTTTGCTCATCATTCTCACTGAACCACCGAGTGGGTTAAAGTAGCACAGAAATAATAAAAAAAAGAAATCTAGTCAAATAACTCAGCCCCAACCCCACACATAATAAAAAACCACCATTATACAAATCTGAATAAAGGAAAATAGGTAATCCGATCAGTGGCTTCAAATACACAGACACAAACTCACTCAGACAGGGTGGCAGCTCTGTTCTTAGGCTCATCTACAATAAACCTGAAACGCCAACAAATGCATGTAGTGTAAATCTGAAAGAGGCGTTCAGCCATAGACTGTCAGGACAGCTTCTAATGATCACATACGTGTTCTGTTAATAGGCATGGGCTGGTCTGAGTAAACACTTCAATGGATTAATAAGCTAATTTAGAACAAAAATGTACATGTTCTGATTACCTCTGTTCCTACACCTGCTAAAAGTTGCAAATTTACTACTCTGACGTTTTGAATCATCTTACGTTTGAATAAATGGAATTAGCAGAGCATTTTAAAATAAACATCTACTAAATTTAGTTGTAGATTCCAAGTGCTCCTGGTGCACAGGGTATTTTTATTTTTGCTGTTCTGTTACATGGAGAGTAACACAAGTGCAACAAGACAGCATTAGGTGGTGCCTTCAAATGTCGTCGGAGGTTGGAGCTTCCGAGCCGACGGATTTTAATTCCCAAAAACAGCGAGGTTTGCAAATTACTGGACTACTATCGACAACTGGCAACTCTCTCTATTTAAAGTGTTCCAACCATAAAAGAAAAAATGCTTAACTCAAGAGAGCCGACACGACAATTTAAGAGTTTACATTAGCTTAGATGCGCATAGCAATAATGGAGACCGAGTTTCTCTAAAGTAGGGAAATTTAGAAAGTAAGAAAAATTCTGTGGTTTAATACTGTGCTGTATCACTTTAAAATCGTGAAACCAGCCCATGCCTACTAGTTAATAACAGGTAAAACATTTCCACTAGTGGCGCATGCCAGCTTCCTGCGGTGCTTTGAATACTGTCGACTAAACCGCGGAAGTCGAGGCGAAGCAGGCACTGAAAGCCGACTTAGCCATGCAGAACATCTGAACAGAACCAACACACGCTACTGTTAAAAGTCGCAGAACACACACTCTTCTTTACTCGTACACACTGCAGCAATTTAAAAAGAAGTGCATCTGACCTTGTTCATTTTTACTTTTTTTTCTTTGTTTGTTGTAAAGGAAATAACAATGACCCCAAAGCAGATGAAGCAGTATTTCTTTGCCAGTCGGTGTGAGCTCTCTGAAGGTTCTGGGGGGCGAGTCGTGCATCGAGCATTGTGGACCCGGCTGCTTTTCTGACGCAAACTGTGGACGAATCCTAAATAAAATTGAGCTCAAACAGAAGGAATAAAGATGTTATCTGCTAAGAATACTTGCCTATTTTTCTTTTTATCAACAGTTTAAATACACACAGCATACTCAAACAGGAATCCAGCATAGGGGACAGAAGTGCAGATCTAACTCCAGTCGTTCCTAATGGGTAGAGTGGCACTTGAGAATGGAACTGTCAATTAGCAAACAGAGACAGCTTGGACATGTATGACCACACCATCCTTGGCAAAGAGTCTCTTTTGGGGGCATTTTGCAGAGGCTGGCAGTGTACTGAAGAGAGAAAGAAAGAAAAAAAACAAAAACAGAAATTAAACACCCTAAGATCACCCTAAAAGGGTTGGATATCGTGAAAGACATCAAAAATAATAAAAATGTTGGGCAAAAACTTTGAGGTGATTGTGGATTGATTTGAATTGAACAACTGCTCCGGACCAAAAAAATAAAATATGCTTAAAAAAAAAAGGAGTTTTGTTTTTCTCTCACATTAAAACAAACAAGTGTTTACAGGCTCTGGTCCAGGTGATGGGAGAGACAGCAGGAGAGGGGGGGGGGGGGCGCCGTGTCCAGTGGACAGAACGAGAGACAATCTGAACCATACAGTACGCATCCAAGCAGTCACCCAAAACATGTTCGCTTAAATCTCAGTGAAACCAACAGCAGCACATACAACCAAAAGTCACACACACACACACACACACAAAATAAGATCATGTGGCAGTACAAACACATGAGTCAGACTGGATCTTTAACCCTCCCCAACCAAACAAAAGCTTAAAAAACAAAACAAAACGAAAAAAAAAAAATAATTCACAAATATTTTCCTCCCGGTCCTGCTTCCCTACATGTCATTTCCTGCAGGTCTGTTTGGTCCAGTGTTCTGCAGGATGATTTGGTGTGGTGCCGCTTGTCCTCGTGGATCCTGTCATGTCACAGTGCGGGAGACGAGAGGTGATGGAGGGGGCAAAGGAGGAGAAGAGGCCGCCCCTCTTTGTAAAAAATAAAACACGTCTGTTGGCGTTTCAGTCTCTCTCCGCCTAAGCTATAGTTGTTCGGAGGTCGAGGAGGAAAGGAAGGTGTGCCTGTGTCGATGCCAACTCCTCACGTTTCAGAACGGGTGGGGTGTGTGTGTGTGTGTGTGTGTGTGTGTGTGTAATGACCGAGGGCAGAGCTCAGGCTGTTGAGCTCCTAGTGTTAGAGGTGAGCAGCACCTGGAGACCCGCCGCCCCAAACCCCCTCTAGCGGAGCCAGAGTTTGAGCCGCAGCGCATCCACCCCGTTCAGGTAGTATCTGAACAGCCGCTTGTCTCTGACAAAACCCAAGTTCTCGTACAGCTTCAGGGCCGACTTATTGGTGATCTCCGTCTCCAGGACGACCTGCGGGTAACACAGAGGATCGCTCAGTAAGCGGGGGATCTTGAAGGTAAAAGTGGAACTGAATTTTCACAAGTACAGCACGTCGTGCGCCGCCTAGCTGCGTTGAATTTTTTAGCATTTTGGAACATTCACACCGCCTTTTTAGTCATTACAATCCTCGCAAATTGAAATTATGAACATAACTTTGCTTAATTGAAACACAGCAATTTTGAAAAGACTTGTGTCTTTTGATAGAAAATTTCGGCCCTCGGTTCGTCGGTCAAAATTGATGGATTTCGCAAGACTGGAAACACATTTTTTTGTTGCATCACACAAGTTACTACTGACTGCCATTATTCCCAATACCTCATCACGTGAACAAGCTTATTCATGAGTGATTTTAATTGAATTTTTCACGTATAGAAACATTGCAATTGAAAAATTGTGTGGCTTTTTTTCACCGAACATCAGCAGAATATTGTCAAAGATTTGCACACATCTGTAATGGAAACGCAGCAACATAGAAGCACAGACGAGTGTAAACGAATGCGCTCAGCACGCTGTGCCAACAGTGAAGCACAATCATGGTGTAGGAGTGAAAAGTTGATTGAATGAAGCTAGATAAAGGGAGAACAGAAAATGTCTCAAAGCATTAATAAAGATCTTCAGAATGAGCAAGTTTAACCTGATGCAGGAGATAAAACAGTCTAGTAGAGCATACTGTCCATATTAAATAAAAACTGTTTTTCAAGAATGTATTCCATTCCTTACTTCAAAAAATGTGTGAAGTTTATGCAAGTAGTTAGTTTGAATTTTTGTGCTTTCACAACAAATATATTTAACAAAATCACAGAAACAGACTTTAGGAGGAACTTCTATTATTAAACACTAATAAATTCTGACCAAATGTTAAATAAATCATATTTTCCATGTTTATTGTATTTGTGCAGAGCTGAGACTCTGCACAAATACAATAAATGTGTGAGGATTAAATAAAAACTGTATTCCCCCCACCACAGATTTATTTTGGACTCAAACTAAAAGAGAGACTAATTGGTTTTACCTCGTCACAGTCCCCCTCCACCATGGCATAGATGGCCTTTTTCACCAAATTAGTACCTTTAAACGAGAGAAAGAGAGAGAGAGAGAGAGAGAGAGAGAAAGAGAGAGAGAAAGAGAGAGAGAGCCAACAAAGAAGATCAGTTAAATAAAACAAACAAACAAAAAAACATAAGTGATTAAAGTCTGGATTAAATTTACTAGATGTTTTTTTTAGCGTTTCTATACACTCACCAATACTTTTCCTTCTGTGTTTTGAGTCCACGGCCAGCATGGCGATGTAGCCACGACGAAACATCTTTTTATGCATGTCCAGCTTACAAACGATGGCCCCGACGCACTCCTGCTCCACCATGGCCTGTAACAGAGGCACAGAGTCAGCACTTTGCTCCTCAGAGTGTCCGCCAGGATCAGCAGATCCAGTCATCCGGTCAGATCTACGGCCTCCCCGACTCGACTTCTGACTGTCGTCTCATCATCACGCTTCCTCTAGCAGCTCATGTGGCGGTTCTGACCCTTTCGGGGAAGGGAAACTCAGAACTTAAGAGTCTGATGGTACGACTGAGGAACCCAATACAGCTAGAAATAAAGATGTATTTTTGTTTGCTTCCTTATTGTGAGTTAGCTGACTGAAATTAGAAGTTTTTGTTCATGTAAAAGAACGAGAAACTTGTGAGGAGATATTACTCTACTATCACGGTGGAGGAACTAAAGGAGCAACACCCATCAGTCCGAACAAAGTGTAGTTTTAGAAAACTACAGTTAGCAAGCGGCTTCCAGCACATCTGTTCAGCAGCGGCTGAAAGGCCTGGTCCGACCCCAACGGCCACCAGCCGACTCAAACTGTCCCACAGAAAATTACTAGACCAGCTGCATCGGATCAGAAGGTCCGTGTGCAACGCTCCAAACAGAACAGAACAGGAAAGCAGGAGGCTATAAACCAACATCAAGCATATCAAAATCACTACTAAATCTAGGTACCATTTGGTAGAGATGCACCGATCTCTACTTGGTGGATCTCGGTCGTTACCGGTTTTTAGTTTTCTTGAACTGCATTTCTTTGATTGTGGGAAATTTTTAAAAGATCAATAGCAAACGAGGAGAAGAGTTCTTATCAATCTGACCAATAATCTGATTCTTTTTGGTGTGTTTTTGGCTCCAGTTTTGAGATAAAACATATTGGCATGCAAACTTTCAAAATACTCACAATTAGAATGTAATAGACAACAAATATTCACCTCCGCAATAGTTTTTAAAACACTTATAGCCCCTCTTTTAATAATGTTGAATATATATTGTATAATCCTAACAGAGGACAAACAAACTACGTTCTGTCAAAACATACAGATAAGTATATGGACTCTTTTCACCAAACTATACAGACGCTTTACTAAACTAAACACAAAATTAATCAAACGTTGGTGGTTGATGCATTTATCTTTAAAAAATTACAAAATAAAAATTGGATTTTGCAGTATCGGCTGATTAAGGATTATTTACTGCAACTTCTACAATTCTAGCGATCAATGTGTGGAAAATACTTAATGCTCTTCTGTTTTACGTAAATTCTTTTATATTTTGTATACTGTAAAACTGTGGTATTTTTATTCAGAGTTATCATACCTCCATAATCTCTTTTGATAACGTCCAAGTCGCTGTATAAATGATTCGCATGAAATAAACTGACAGGTGATAAATGCTCAATAACTCAGGACGTTAAGACATTTGTGAGTCGAGGACAAAATCTCTGTGAAAAGCTTTTCAGGGTCGAACTCACCAGAAAGCAAAGCTGCGGCCAGTTATGGATGAAGTACCTGTACGTGTAAATTGAATAAGGCTCAGACAAGTCCTTGGTGATTAGTCTCATGATCCACGGCATCTGGAGCTCGGACTCGTAGCGGACGTAGCGGATGCCGTGGCCGTCTGCCTCCGCTCTACCGGGAGAGCCGCTCAGGTCCAGCCGCGCCAGCTCCACGGCCGGCGGCTGCAGCTGCGGTTCGGCCGGACTCTCCTCCCCGCCGGGCCCGTCGCTGTCACCCGGTTCTCTCGTGGGCTGCGCGTGGTCAAACTGGTCCTCGGCTTCGTGGGCCGCCTCGGTTCTCGTGAAAGCCGGCATCCCGTTCACGCTGCTGTTAGTCACAGGAGAGTGGCTGCCGTTTTTGGAGAAGGGGTTGTGGCCTTCGTGCTGACGGTGCTCCGTACTGTTCATGGCGGCCGCAGCCTCGCTGCCACAGCCGCTGTCACAGTTGTCCTCGGACGGTTTGAGAGTGTCGGGTCGGCCCCCTGCGCGCTGGTGGTCGTCAGGGTCCGCCGAGGGGCTGACCAAGCCGTTTAGCTGCTGCTGCTCTCCGGCTTGCATTTTCAAGTGGAGCGCCGCCGGGCTAGCCCGGGCTAGCATGTTTTTATGCTTCTTCTTGGCCGACCCTTTGACCTCGTTCGCCGGCTGCGACTTCTTGCCCGTTCCGGCGGACACGCTGTCCTCCACGCGGTGGGTCGCCTCTCCGGCCTCCACCGCCGGCTCCGCTCTCCCTGCCCCGGAGAAAAGAGCAACTTCAACCGGGGATGAAGGCAGTGCGTTACTAGGCCCAGGCGGCACTGTGGCCATCCCACCGCATTAAAGTGGAGAGACGCGCTTCGGAAACGTCCAACCCAAACTCATTCACAAAGAGAAGAATTACACAACCAATATCTGAAACAGCGAGCCGAATATTGTAAAAAATCCGAGCACTTCTGAGGAGATAATGTGACCGTTGGCGACGTTTGTCACTGCTCTCCCCTCGATTTCCCTGCTACCGCAAACGCCATTGCGACAGAAGAAGACGTTTTACGGCAGTTGCGTAACCTATGGGTGTTGTAGTTTTTACGACTTAATTAAAAAAGCACTTCTTTCGACTGAAGAAAAGATATATATTTTAAACATAACATGTAACAAAAGAAATATTTGAGATACCTATTTTTTTGCCCTGTGTTTCTCTAGATAAAGATACAAACTCCTTTTGGACTACAGTCGAATTTCTACAAAACTGCATTTTTCAATGATTAATAGTCGACTATCATTAACTCTTGAAGAGAAGCGCAATTTAAGCTTTTTTTAAAATACATTTCCTAATTTCTTGTGCAAAGAAGCTATTTTGCCATTTTAAAAAAACTATATTAACTCAAACACCACCAGTGTCTTCATAAAGTAGTTTTCAATAAAACAGAAGTTTCTCCAAGTGCATTATTGTTCATTTTTAACCTTAATCAGAAATGAACTCTTTTAACTTTAAACGTAAAAAATTGTATACCTAAATATTGTAAAATAAGTTTTAAAAAATGCTTTTATGTATTGAGATTTAGTGAATGATCTCACTTTTGAGGTTACAATCACTGAAACGCTATTTAGTGTATCTACTTTCAGTTTCATCTAAACTTTCACATACATAGGTATTTTTTAATTACTTGTTTATGTTTTGAATTTTAGCACTTTTGGCCCTCGTGAAGAATATGTATTTAATTTTTTTTCTCTTTACCACAAGAGGGCGAAAAATTTCCATATGTAAGTCCCATTACTACAATACCCCAGTTTCTCCAGCAGATGGAACCAGTAGATCTGTTTGACACAAACAAATCCATGTTTAAAGTTTAACTTACCGTAATGCGTGCTGTATCTGAATCAGTTTTAAGGTCTTTAAATACACACAACCTTACAGATTAAGGTAAAAAAGAAGAAGAAGAAGAAGAAGAAAAAATATATACAATAAGTACCTGATTTCATCAGTGTTTTGCAGAGGACAGAGACCACAGCCTTGGCAAGGAAAGAAACTGAAATGCTTATAACCCTGCTTTTTGCTCTTGTCATAGCCAATAGCAAAAGAATATACACAGAAAAAATCCTCCTGTACCGTGTATTGCAAACGTAGGCCAGTCATGCCTCTTAATCTTTTCTGTATTCTACCACAAATACTAATGCAGTTTGTTTGGTTTTTATGCAAAGGGCCAACACAGATTAGAGCATCATTATGATGTGGAACAAAAATTGATTTATTTAAGAAATTTGTACACATAAACAAGGACAAAGAGAGCATTATTTAGAGAAGCAACCACGAGACCCGTAATAGTAACTCTGGAAATGCTTCTAACTAATAAAAGCTGAGAGGTCTACCATAATTATTATTTAATTTGCCTTTAGTAAAGTATTTTTGAATATGAGATATAACCTTTTTAGAGAAAATAAAAGCCAATGCTGGAAGGAAGATGTTAGAACTACCCTTTGTAGTAGCTCCATGCAGAGGACACAGCGCAGATACGGACGAGAGTAACTTTTTGGCCTGGTGAAATCATCATACAGCACGATACACTGAAGCTGAAACATGGAAGTGGGAACATCATGTTGTGGATATGCTTTTTACTTTCATTTGGGGAGAGAAGTCGGGCGACGTTTGTGGAAAGATGAATGTAGCAAAATACTTTTAAAAGACTAAAAAAAAAACCTAAATGGTCTAGGATGGTTGAGATGATCTAAAAACATCCAGCTGTGGTTGCAGCAAAAAGCTTCTGGCACACAAATCCATACCACGACTTTCACAGGTTTTACTTGAATGTATCTTCTATGTTTTCAATTATTAAAAATGAGAAAATTCAAAAAAATCTCAGACTTGTGAACTTGATGTCCGGTACTCCCCTGACAGTGCAATGCTTCTTGAAGCATGATCAGATGTTGATCCTTAATCCTTTCACTCATTGCACTTTGGGCAAAAACTGTGGTTTTTCTAAGGCGCAGAAACGGAAAAGCGCAATGTTTGGTGTTGTTGGGTTCATCAAAGAAGATCTCCCTCATTTTAACAGTCCAATTAATCTGGTTTTATTCATTGTTTTACAGCATAGCTGTGTTTTTCCTGGGTGCTGCTCTACTTGTCCTCGGGTTGTTTGCTTTAGTCTGCTTTAGTTTGGTCAAGACATTGTGAGAACTTTTCATCCTCAAAGCCACACACCCAAGTCTACAAATAACAGACAAAAAACCCCAACAAAAAACAGTCTATATTGAGATATTTCCCAACCATTTCTGACATGTTCTTGCATATCTACAATGGGATATTTTGAGAAAAATAAAAGCAACACATTGTCTCTAAAGAATTACCACAAAGACAGAGGCGAAGCGACAGAACGGGAAGAGCGGCGACTCTGTAAATGGGCTAAGCCTGGGGGCTGAAAACTAACTGAAGAGCTGGAATCAGACATGCACAATCAGTTCCCCTTCAAATCTTCTTTGCAGGCCTATCTACTTGAGCAGGCTTCTCTTAATTACTTTCTCTATCACTTAGAGAGCTGCGCTTGCTTGGGACTAAGAGCAGAAAGTGTCTTGCCAGAGTCATTTGGCTGCTTTGAGCCTATATTTATTTAGGCCTATCTTCTTTCTCACATGCCCGTCCTTTGCCTCTTCCTACCCCCCGCCACTGTACCCGCTCCTCCCGTTACCACCTCCCTCCTCCTCCTCCTCCCTCCCGCTTTCATTATACACCGCTTCTGTCTCTATTCGCCGCTGTTTCCATACCGCCTCTACCGTTTTCCAAATATCTCCGGGGTGTCGGTTGCATCATGTGACTGGTGTGCTTGTGATTACAGCTTTTTGGCAGACGTGTCTGCATGCGAGCGAGGACCCAAAATACCTTGGAAAAACAAAACACCAGTGAAGGGGTATGAGGTCAGCGAGGCGCTACAGGCAGAGAGTCAAAACACGGACTGACACTCCAATCTAGTTTTTGCCTCCCAGGTTTTTGGGTTTCCGCCTCCTTCCTCTGCCTGCGACACCGGTCCAATCTCCTCACCTCCCCGTTTCCTCCTGCTTTTCTTTTTCCTTCCCTGTTTCTTTCTCTCACTCAGGCATCTGGTCTGCCATAGCTGTGTTTAATTAGTTTCTGTTGGGTTAATTAGGGACAAAGTTGGGGGCGGGGGGGTCACACCGGAACAAAAGCGGGTCAGGCTGGACGGATGCAGGTGCTCCTGAGTGGCTGCCAGGTCCCACAATTCAGATTAAGATGGCTGCGGATTATCTGGGGCGTCGGAGGAACAAGATGGCCAAGTAAACACAAAGTATACTTGAACTTTCCCCCATTTTGTTTCAGACTTGTATGTATTTTATTGGAATTTTATGGAGTAACATAAAGTATCCGCTTACTGTAGATAAAATTCAGGACAATGTGGCATGGATTTGTATCAGTCCCCCCTGAGTCGATACTTTTATTGAACCATCTTTTGTAGTTCTTCTTAGGACATCTAAAGACTGAACTTTTACTACCCTTCAGATCGGATGGGGAATCTCTGTGCTCATCACTTTTCAAGTCTCAATTGGATTCAGGTCATTACTTTGACTAGACCATGGGTTTGTTGGGTTTGTAAGGTTTGGCTTAGCTACTGCTAAGTATGTTGTTCTTTTGACAACTGGCCTTTGTTTGGGCCCGCGTATTCCAGTTACTGATTAATCAATTGCTAAATTAGTTGACAATTATTTCAATAATCGTTTCATCACGACTGTTAGTGTGACATTTGTGGTTGCAACATTTCAAAGTATAAAAAGCTGAAGGCGTATGAACACTTTTACACAAGTCAACGGCAGAGGAGCATCCATGTGGACATGGTCGTTCTTATCGCAGGACAAACTTCAACAGTCTTTCTTCTCACTTTTCAGAACAAGCCGCAATCGCAGTTGTCCCGACTCAAGCTAGCTTTCACGCCCTTCCCTCCCACATCACAGAGTGTATCCGTGGAACGTCTTGTTCCACTTCCCCATCGCCACGCAAAGGTGTTCCATTGTTCAAATCACTCCAAGCTCCCTTCTTCATCTTCGAGTGGCAGCTAAAACGCTTCTTCTCTCCTTTGTTCCCTGGCTCCTGCAGAAAGAGGAAGAAAGAAAGAAAAAAAAAAGAAGCCTACATTTGAGCAATCCAAGCTAGTGAAGTGTACATAAAACGAGAGAAGGCTGCCTGTGAAGTGTACATCAGTTGCACGAGTGCGGTGATCACAGAAATGAAATGCTGCCTCACTTTGAGGATTGTTTGTTCTTCCTCTCAAATGCGTCCGCAACGCGTAGACGGAGCGCACGCTTAGAGGCAGAGAAGAGGTACGGCTTGACCTTTATAATCTGTCCCGCAGAGATGATGAGGGACCAGATGAGATGAGATATCAGAGCGGAGGAGAGGGGAAGGAGAGTAGGGCCCTCTGGCATGGCTGGAGCCCCCTCGGTGGTTGAGAATCCTAGGGCCCTTTAGACAGGCGCCAGCCCAGCGGGGAACCAGAGACAATCACCCAGCACCAGATTCAATGCGCAGAGATGGAGGGACGTGTCGAGGTGAGGAGTGATACTGAGGCGTGGAAAGGTCTACAGGCCGGAGCGGGACGAGTGCTGAATCAGGAGAGACAATCAGGACGAGGCGAAGAGAGAAGTCAAAGGAACGAACGCGCCAGCGAGGGACAGATAGCGTGTATTTCCCTCCGTAGCAGTCTTTATCGCCAGCCCAGATCGTGGCGTACGAACAGTGATCCAAGTCAACCATCTGCTGGGGCTAGATAAGCCTGGGAGAGCTGTGCATTGAACTGTCACTCAGGGAGGAGCACCGAGACAGAAGAAGAGAGGAGGGGAAACGGAGGAGAAATGAAGACAGAGAATGGGAGAGAGCTGGAAAGATGAAGGAAATCGAGGAGGAGGGAGAGGAGTGATGGAGGGGGGGGGGGTGTACAAGGTAGGAACAGTGAAAGGAGAAGATTGTGGCAGATTCTTGTTAAAGACTTAACGTCAACTAAATGTCCGGCCCTGTCCCGTCTGATCTTCGAATAATCCCCTAGTTAATGGGAGGAATAATAATAATAATGAAAAAAAAAAAACCCAGGCTGCTTGTTTGGTTTTGCGAGCCTTCAGCCCACGTTTTGCACGACTCCTTATCGAGGCCGCGGTGACACAAGGCTGTTTGCTTCCTGTCACATGTGTGCAGATGTCAAAGCCATCCAAATGAAGCTTTTTGACATGCGAAACAACACCGTAATTCACACTTATCTGCGCGCGCCGCGTTGTAACGTGTGTGTAGGAGCTGAGTCGATCAGACAGCTCCAGCGGTGGGGTTCGTGCAGGTGATTAAAGGTAAATCCCCGCTTAAACGTGCGTAACTGAGAACGACGCGCCTGGCTTATACACACGTGCAGAAGAGAGACAAAGTAGAGGTGGAAAAAATATCGACAGCATCAAAACCAACCTGACATCAGCATCGATGTGATTGATACTTTACTTTCAGATTCCCCCTTAAAGTTCACTTTGATTTTGAAGACTATTGAATATTGAAGTGTCTTAACTCGAGGTTTTGTTTTCACTTGTTCTCAAAGCATAATTTGTTTGCACTTTGTTTATGCAAGAAAATATATATCTTTCTTTTCTACTGTTTGTGTTCATCACTTTAAAATGTTATGGAAGTATTTTGCAGACACCAATGCCGTTTGTGTTCAGTTTTAATAACAAATTTTAAAGGAAAAGCCACAAAAACAACTAAACGACAGAAGTCTGAAGATCCAAGTAGAATTGTATCGGCGATACGATATCACATCGGTAATATTCATGCTGTATTTACTTGTTACCAAACTGTTACCAAAAAATGTCGTATCGCACACCTCTAAGGCAAAGTGATCTAAACTGGCTTTATCAGTGTGTTTCCACTGAGTGTGCTACTGTGGGGCGTGAATTAAGGCCAGGAGGGGGGTCGGGCGGGGGGAGCGGAGGGGGGCTAGAGAGGGATTAGCCGAGGCCAGTTGGATCATTTTACAGCCGGAGGACCCCCCCCTTCACCCACTGCAGTCTCCTGGACAATGAGGATTAAACTCCTCTTGTTCCTCAACTCCGAAAAAAACGGCAGGACGACAAAGACACTTATTCCTCCTGGGTCCCCCCTCTCCTCCTTCCCAAACTCGATGTGGCGGCAAAGAGAGGAGAGGATGGAGGGATGAGGAGGAGGAGGGGTGGTAGGCAGGAAGAGGCAGGGGGTCTATCAAAAAATTAATCCCTTCACAGTTTCCTCTGGGTGTAAAGTGAGATATGAGGCAGACATGTCTAATGAAACGCTACAGTCATCTAAGGGCGAGGCGATAAAAGCTTACATTAAGCTAATGGAGGCCATCATTAGTGGCTCTATTAGGAGGATTGAGATTTTTCGTGTTTTCCTTTGGTGATCCGCATGAAACAAATATCCAGTCCGGCCTCTCTTCCACGGAAAAGTTCTGTGTAGGTGAACACAGAACTTTTCACCTACATAGAAAAGCTCAAAGGGACAAACACGTAAACGAACAGAACCTCCTCAGATCACAAAGCTACATTTGATTGTCTTTACATTTCCACATTTGTCTTGTCTTAAAATATGCCTTACTTATCTAAAGCTGAGTTTTACATCAACTCTCATTCCTGGTGACTTTTAGCAGTAATTAACAATGAGCTCCTCTAAGCAGGATGCTGTCTAAAAGTAACCTGCAAAACGTAACACAACAGGAATTTGATGGCAGTATGGGTTTTTATGCAACTGCTATCAGAATTAGTTAAACTATTAGTAAAGAGAAAACTGGATAGTGGACATTAACCTGTCTTTTGTTTAACATGATAAACCAAACCTTAGGATATAATCCTGAAGCAGAAGGAAAATAAAAAATACTTTTCTACATTTTCCACTCATCTACTCCTGCCCACATCTACAGTCGAAGCAATTGACACCTTGCAGTAAGATGGATAGACAGATAAGGAGTAAAGAAGCAGCAACAAGTGGAACTGTGGACTTATCAAGTCTCCATTACAACCATCGGATGCTGTCTACATGACTGGTCTTTTGAGAGTAAATCAAAGGAAAAAAAAGTTTCTGTCCTACCATCACAAATGTAAACATGTGGAGCTTGTCTCTACTGTTTGTGTGGTCAGATGGGACTGGGATTTAGCTTTTTTGGGACGATGATGTGGAAAATCTCGTTGGATGCCCTTCTAAGTTTGGTGTGGGTTGTGTGATGCTGTGGGCCTGGTTCTTGTGACTGAAGATGAACCAGGAGGTCTTAGAACTGAAAATTGCTCTCCAGTGGTTCTTTCAACAGAATAATGATTCAAAGCGATCCTTAGACTCAATCAGAACTCTGTGGATTTAGAAATATGGTGGGAAAATCCCATCAAAGCAAATTAATATTTGAGGGGAAAAAAAGTGGCATGTACAAAACATTGAGAACAGGGATGTCTGAAACGGCACTTTATCCAAGGATGCAGGATTAGTTTTAGCATATCTCCCAAGAAAGACAGATGAAGTTACAATGTTCAGTTAGGAATGAGAGACAAAACTAAAAAAAAAAGAAAAAAAGTTTTGTGATGTCGACATTCGGGGATCAAATTTATGTGAGAGGGACAAGGAAGAAGGAAGACAAAAGAAACAGAAGTGCCCCGGACTTAATCTGGGAATTGAAAACGAGGTAGTTGTAGGAATGTAAAGAGGGCAGTGAAAGAAAGAGGGCGAGAAACACAACAGAGGCAGGGGGATTCAGAGGAGGAGTACTTCTTCCAAAAAAAAAAAAGAAGTTCTTTTAGTTTTGGGGAGTTAAAAAAAAGAGAGCAAAAGATAAGCCTCTTCTCGCCTCCTGGACGCAGTGTCAAACCCAATCAGTGTCTGTTCTGGCACTGCTGCTCGTCTCCCAGGCTCCGGCTCACAATGGAGCCCAGCCTCGGCCGCTACACCTCTCGCTTCCAATCTGCCTCCTCCAGGACGGGCCTGAAAGCAGCGCAAATTCTTTGCATTCTCATAAAACGTCCCCGGGTGGTGAGAATTGGATTAGCTGAAAAAAAATATAACCCACCCTCCACCCCCGCCAAAAAAAAAAAAACCACAACCCCACCAGAAAAAAAAATACAGCCTTCAGTGTCTTTAAATGGGCTCATGTTGATTTTGACGGATATTATCAAGTGTGTGTTGCTCAAAAGCCGAAATCCTTATGAGTGAGGATAAACGGCCGAGTGTAGGTAGTGGCATTGTGCTGCAAGGATCTCAAGAATGAGACTTTGTGTCGGGTTACATGCACAGGGACAACAAGCGCGGATAAACTGCACAGCGATTACATCAAACAATCCCTGAGCTGCGTAGTCCCGCGCTAATAAACGTGAGCAACAAGGCCTGATCTTTAAACACCTTGCCACTGCAGAAAATAAATGTCTGTCTTGAATAGACAGCCCCCTAAATCGCATTGTTGAGCAAATCCTGTATTAAAAGCAAAGGGTTACTCTGTATTTATACTCTTGAAGACTTTGGTTAAGCCGGTGCTGCTGCCACTTTGCAGCGCGGGCCTCTTCCAGCCCGAGTAAATCCGTCTCTCAGTGGCCATCTTTTTTTTTTTTTCACACGCTTCAACACTCACCACCCGACCACCGCCGCCCCCACGCCCCCGGCCAGTGTTTACCCGTCACCGAACAATGGCTGGTTACTGGCAATTAAACAGCATTTTCTGAGGAATCCGCGGCTCTGGTCTAATGGCATTACTGTTGGATGATTCAATCCCTGAATAGTCAACAGGATTTTGCCTCTCACCAGGAAAATACTGCTTCATCGAATTAGCCGTATTACATAGATTTGCCCAAAGCTGATGATTCAGGGTTCACAGATTACCGCTCCCTTAAAGATTCCTGGGAGAAAGGAGCGATAGGCCAAGGGAGTGATGGATCCGACGCCTCAAAGCTGCTTTCGCTGCCTCCTTCAGGAGATAACTTGCTTACCTGAACACAGACACGCTTTCGCAAACCGCGCCGAGCTTCTCCAGCGTGAACTTTAACATCAGACGGTGCGGCTCGGTCGGGCGCGCAACAATGCAGGAGCAAACTGCACATTGTGGCCTTTGACCTTTCGTGGGTCGACTCGAGCTAGGCAGCTCAAGGAACCGGGAAGATCGGCCAAGTCCATTATCTCACAATGAAGGGCTAATTACCGGGCCTGCAAGCCTCAAATCACACGGCAGCAGACTGTCTGCCGCTGTCCTCCGCTCACCCAACATCTTAATTGCTCTTTTATTCTCTCTGTGTTTCTGCAGTGTCTCTCTCTCCGACTCGGTACTCTTCTCGCCTCAGTCATTTCACACATAAAAGCAGGATGCTAATTGCTTGCTGTGGAAATACCGGGCCTGTGATTACCCAGGCACTGGGCTTGGCTGGCCTGCATCTCCCTCTGTCTGAAAGAGGGGAACTGTTGAACCGGTGTTGTAAAAATAGAAAGCTGCAGCAGCAGCAAATGGAAATTCATTTGGGGTACGGGTCAGGGATGTGACCGTTGCGGACTGTCATTGTGCTCAGGAGGCAAGCCTGCAAAATGCTTGAAGTGAAGACACAGGTAAAACAGTCCCAGCTGCTTTAGATGTTGTCACTATTAGAAACATATTTATTGTGTTGGTAATAATTTGAACTTCGGTGCTGCCAGTATTGACAAAGTGACTCATCATTACTGGCTGGTTAATTTAGTAGAAGTTGAGTTATGGTCTCCTTCACTCTGACGAATAAACTCAGTTACTTGGTCATTTATGTACAACAGCTGTGTATTGCTATCTAACAAAACAACAGGACTCTTTCAATAGTCTCCATGCAATTCAACCAAAAGAAGCTCATACTTCTCAAATAAAGCCTGTACCGTTAACTGCATGTCTAAAATGGCTTGACAGAGTTATGGTGTACCTCAGGGAGTAGCTCTGAGATTCTTTTGTTAACATCATCGTGGTTTATTGATTTGCTATGTGACACTTCAACAGAATTTCTTATAATTGTCAAGTAGAGGGGAAATGATAGATGGTTGTCTCTACCATATTTGCATGTGGAGATTAGCAAGCTTCCCCATTCTTTCCTGCAAAATAGCACAAACTCATCGAGATCGGGTGCTGGAAGGATGAACCTCTGCACCAGTCGTTGGTGTTTTACAGACCTAAAACTCAGGCTGAAGTGATGGTCAGAGAACGTTTGGAGACAAAGTTTACAACCTGCAAATCTTTTAAAACCATCTGAAGTCGGAATACTGACCCTAAAGAACTCACCGACCCTGGTCTTGAAATCTAACATGCCTGCTGTGTTGGATGCTGATGGTTTAAAACAGCTGAACGGTGAGCTCTAGGAGTCTTTGTGTTGATACAGTGCTTACATACTTAAAATGCAAAGAAAGATTTTAATTTACCAAATTTCACTAGTTTTCCATTTTGTATCTAGAACACTAGTAAAGTGGGAATGACCCTAAGGTCAAGTTCTGAGGTGAAGGAAACGGTGCAGTACCTGTCAGTCAGGACTCTCTGTTGCCTTTGACTGGTTCACTATCTTACGACTAATACAGAAACATTTCCCCCAGTAATTTCCTCCTAGTTAGAGCCAATATTGATTTTATAATCTTACCTCTCACATTTGTAGCCCTAATCAACCCCTTGAAGACATTGCTGGCTCGTTGACCTGCCATAGTGGGCACTCATTGACATCAAGCACTCTTTTACCCTGTTAATGTTAATTACGCTTTTTAGTTGGTTTGTTTTGATTCACTTAAGAACAATCCTGGTAGCCTTTAGCGATCTCCGCATCACTGTCTGAGTCAATAACCTACCACTCAATCAATGCTTTGTCGCTACTTCAAACCAGATCTCTAATAATCATGGTGGAAATAGGAACGGCCATGTTATTCTTAAGTAGTTCTTCACATGCTTTGTCCAAGATGTTGGAAAGTTTCTCCAACATGAGCTGAGATATTGCAATGATTGGCGGCCCTGGTGTTGGCGGTGGTGGGCAAGCGGGGCCGGAGGGGTGCGGGTCGGCTGTTCAAAGGCTGGCTTTTTATAATGTTGGTCAGTTGGGGATTAAGGTCCTCTGTGCAGCAGAATAGCCCCTCTAATTAAAAAGGATAAGAAGGCAGAGAAATAGCGAGAGGCACGGGAGGAAGCAAAGAGAGAGGGAGAGGGGAGAGCAAATTTGCAGAGAAAAGAAAGAAAAGAAAAACTGTTTTCAGTGGCAGTGCTGCAGCCGGGCCTAGCAATTCAGACGGGATTAACTTTACACTCCTCCCCCTTATTTCTGTCTCTCTCTCTCTTTCTCTTTCTCCGCAATCTCTTTCCATTGTGGAGTTTCCGAACTTTACTCTCCACATGCAATCTACTCTCTTGGAAGGACACGCTTTCAAAGCGTTAAAGTGGGCCCCAAAAAGCTGCATCCGTAGAGTTTTTTTGTTGTTGTTGTTGTTATGTTGAACTTAAACAATGCAGTTTTTCATGTGGTGATGATTTGTATAAAACAATTCGGGGTTTTACAGATAAACTTGTGTGTTTGCCATCGGCAGAATTTGAATAGAGGAGCTGTGTGCTGTGCCCCAGATGCCGGCTGACAGTAGGTGGGCTGTTTGCTGTGGGGATGCCAGGTTGTGTTTTTGTTTGGCCCTCCTCTGTCCCGCCTGCTTCCCTCCCCCTGGCCGGTGGGGGGTCCCGGGCTCCCGGGGTGCGTCCCTGCTGACCAGTACCCAGGTATGAGGCTTTTCAGCTTGGCTAACACTAGCCACAGGCTGTGGGAGGTTAACGAGGTACCAGCAGCCACAAGACACTAAACCCTCCCATGGGCAAACCACAAGTGGTGGATGTATCTCAAAGAAGGGCATGAATAAGATATAAGACAGCAGTAGAGAGCGCATGGAGTAGAAAATAAAGAGTTACTGGAGGTAATCATCCACAAAGCCATTTAATGAAGGGCTTTTCTTCATAAATAACAAGATAAAATCTGATGTTTCATTTAAAAAACTTAACTAGTACTGTACATGACTGGACTAAAGAAGCATCTGATGAGTTTTGGAATAAGTTTTAAAATGGCGGAGTCCTTTGCTCCTACCGTAGAAGTCATTGAGTAATCAAACTGGCATTTCAAGGCTCTATTTATAATTTAATTCAAGATAGATTAGCATCTCTGCAGTGTGATTTTAGTCCAAGTTGGAACTAAAATCACAACTGATATGTGACACTATACCCATACACCGTCACCATGACACTCTCTCGATCAAGCAGACTATTCCTGTTTTCAATCTATCTCTGTTCCAAAGCATCAGGCTCAGAGCATAACAACAATAGCTCAATGTTAATCCAAAACATCACCTCTGTTGGGCTACAAATCACAATGTGGCTGGATGAAATCATCTTGGTTGACTAGTGAATGAGGTAAAGAAGAAATCCTACTTGTAGAGCACCATTCTTAAAACCTCACAGCATGTCAGAGAAACTACCTTACCACCAATTTAGATCTGAACTAAATCAATTAAACTTCTCAAAGATTAGAATATTCTGAAGCACCTGCTTTCCAGAGTGACAGCAGCTAATCCAGATACACAATGGGTCAGCATCCTCCAATTGGATCCTTGTGACCATCAACAAAAGGTAGCTACAGCTTCTTCCAACATACTTCCTGTCAATAAATCTATCAATGTCATGTGCATATGGCTAAAGAGAAACCTTTTGTCCGATACAGTTCTGACAGTGTCAGCGTAGAACAGATGGGCCCAGTAAGGCAGATCAAGCCATTGATTTGACCTTGACACAGACAGCTGAGCTGAAGTGAATGAAGGAAAAACTGGACTCATAAAGCAACACTTTACAGGAGCTGTTTGTCTTGATCTTTACTTTTCTGTTTATTTTTGCTCAACTTGACGAAATAATCAAGTTTACCAATTAAAGCCAGAGAGCGCCTTCCTCAGCAGCCGGGCCCGCTCTGTAGCGGCAGAGTCAGTCCCACGATCCTCAGCCTTCGGTTCGTCTCCCTGTCAGCAGGAGAAGCGTGACGCCGTCGATTCGCCGGGAGACATGGGGAGGGCACATTGCCACAGACATTAACAAGCGTCTTCACCTTTTAACAAGCACGGCCCCGTTTAGCTGAAACGCTCCCCTGGGCTATTAGATATTTTCCGATGAATTATATATCAGAGGGTGAAGATGAAAGCGCTCAGTGTGAGCCAAGAACATAGCTGGGGGGACAACAAGGGGAGCAGATTTTTTAAGCCTGGTTAGGCTGTTTGTTTTCTGATCGTTCAGGGAAAATGGGAAAACTCCACTCGGAGGCTACAGTAAAACTGCAATCAGGGGGAATATTAGCATCACTATGCTAAAAAAAAATAAATAAATACTCTGTAAAAGTAAATTATCAATGGTATTAAAATTAGCCAGCAAAATTGTGATGTGGTAACCAAACAGATTCTAATATTAGCCACTTTATTATTTGCCCTCTAAATATTTGGACCGGAATTTAACTGAAGATATTGGTTAAGTCAGTATTAGCTATTTTCATTCATAAAGTTTAGAGGAGGTAATGGTAAAACAATTGTTTTTATTTGTACCGCAAGTAGCATTTACTTACTGCAGTTAGGCAATGAGCAGTGAGAAAACGGGGAAGACATGTTGAAAATCAAACCCTAGAGGGCTAAAAGTTTCAGGCTCTTCCACCATGTCTTGCTACAAGCCAATATGTTTACATAGCATTTATCATGAATTAATACGCCAACTTAGTGAGACATTAAGAGCTATAAGATTTGTCCATCCATCCATCCATCCATCCATTTTCTTCCGCTTATCCGGAGTCGGATAAGATTTGTGATTGAGAAATTTTCTTTACTGAAGCAAATATTTGAGTTAAGTGCTGAATGCTAATGCTAAGTAAAGTTTGCTAAAAATGCTACTATGATTAATTGGATGCGATGTCCAACTTGGGACGTTGAGTCTAATAATTTACTAAGGGTTGAGTTACGAGTGAATATGTAACCTTGACATAAGTTATAGAGTGTCAAAAGACATGTGGTTGAGGTAGTGTGTCTTTACAAGAGTTTAACTTGGTATCAACCTTCAGCTAGGTTAGCAACATCATCACACTGAGGCAGTTATTGCCATTGAGCAGCACATTTTATCTGTTCTCAGAGAAAAGGGTTACATGCCACATTTTAAAAGTTTGTTGCAATTTCAGTAATATCCTATGCTTTAATTAAATAGATGTATATTTTTACCGTTATACTGCATATTGAAAAAACATGTAATCTGTGACATTAATGTTTTTCCTATATCTTGATTATTTTCTATAACACATCTTATTTATTAATTTTTTTATAAATATATGAGCATATAAATCTGAAGTTTGGAGGACTAGCTTGCATGGAGTACAGTCTGCTCACAAAGGTCTCATTGATTTTCATCTTGACTAAAAGGCCAACAGCCTCGCAGTCTGTTCATCTGGCATGCAGACTCCTAATTAGTTCCCTAACCTGCTGCTTGTTGGAGAGCATCGGTTGAAACCGCCGCCGAGGCTGAAGCTTTGGCTGACTAGAATCACACAAAAGACAAAGAATCTAAATGAAATTGAACCTGGATTAAACCAGAGCAGTGAAGATCTGTGGAAACAGAAGAGTGGAATTAGCTTCTGAAAATCTGGTGCATGCGTTTATATAGTCCTGAGATGCAAAACACAGTGAGACCATGTGAAGGGGCTAATGTTACATGAACTTTATTTTCCCGCATCAGACATTATGTTTTCAACCAGCTGATCTAGATTTTTCTAACAAATCAAAAGAAGTCAAATTTCCACCTCTAGTTTCTTTGGATATTTTGCTTTTTATCATAGCAATTAATTTGATTTTTTACAAGGTTTTTAGTCTAACCTTAGCTTTTTACTTTTATAAGTTTACTTTATTGACTTTTTAAACCTCATTTCTGTAGGAATAATACCGGTGTAAAACATTCCATTGGTTCTGGTCTCAGCTCTTTTGGATCAGCCACTTTTTGCTTCCTGTTGGTAACACAAAATCTAACCATGTAGCCTTCAGCCTTCAGTACCTTTGGACTTTGATCGACCTCAAACTTCAGTTTGGATCTGTAAGATAAATTGTAGACAAAAAAGTCAAGAAGGAGGTGAAAGTTTATGTTTTGCTTTCTGATTAGTTTGCAGTAACTGTAGATGAAATGTCACTGCAGCAACTTACTTCTCTAATAGCTTAATGAACTAACAGATCAAAATTATAATAGTCATTTTCTACATCCAAAAACTCAGTGGCCTTTCTTCCCGTAATCTTTATGTAGAAAGGTTATGTCCCTCTTGGCTCTGTAATAAGGCCAACACTTTTTAAAATTTGCACCTCTGTGTGAGTCAGTCTGCCACTTCTTAGTCCATGTATGCTATCCCTGTCAACTTTGTCTTGTTATATTTTTTGTTTTAACTGATGAAAACTTTTACTTTAAGCTTCTTTATGAACATTTTTTAATCTCAAACTGCAGCTACTCTTTATGTATGCCCTGTTCTCATTTCACACAAAGAAACAACTTCTATCACATAAAATATAATGACTGGAGTAAGTGCTTTTAAAGTTGTGGTAGTTTGCAGATGGATGAATTTTGGTCAAAGGAAATAAAAGATTTATAGATTTTCATACTAACATTGGCTGTTATCCAATTTCTCGTTGCTTTACTTGTGTTGCAGCCACATGTTTCTATCCTCTCACCTCTGCAAATCAAATTTCACTCTCATTTCCATTGGTTGCTAAAATTCCTCTCCTCCCTCTCAAATACACTCACACACTTTCTCTCTCTCTCCCCCAATAAATACTGAGATTCTCTCAGTTTAATCCGCATCCAACGAGGTTATCCGGAAGGAAACAAATCAAAGCCGCTTGATGGGTCTATAAGCCCAACCAAAGGATCGTTTTATATAAACAGAAGACTGAAGTAAGTAGGATCCTTTTTTTTTGTTGATTTTTTTTTTCTTCCTTTTTAGGATTTTCCTTTAATTTACAGTCAGACCAGGCAGCTTACAGGGAGATAATTGAGGAGGCGTGTTTGATGGGAGGGGGGGTAACCTTTCTCCCCTGTTCCAACCAAAGGAGCATTCAGGCAATGAATTACAGGACAGCACAGGATTCACAGGATTCACAACTTCACAAGGATTGAGTCATGATGAGAGGACAGCAGGCCATGAAGTCAGTTTATAAATTGCTATCTATTCAGTTCTTAGCTAATTCCATATGCTGTGTTTAAATAATGAAGGCTTTTAATTGTCAGCTAAAAAAAGTTATATATATATAAAATTATACATTTCTAAATAAATGTATAATTTTATTTTATACAAAGTTATAAATTTTAGGTATAATTTTATTGTACCTAAAATGTTCAATAATTTAAAAAATTTCCTAAAATTTAGAAATTTTAGAACATTTTCCAAAAAAATCCAAAATTTTTTTTTGATCATTCTTTTTCTAAAAACAGGACGCATTTAATTTATAATCATTCTCAATAATTATAGCACTTTTTTTTCTTTTTAAAATATATTTTTGATTCCAGTTAAAAAAAATTAATAAAAAAAAATATATTAACAGTAGACCACTCCTCCTGTTTTCTGTTTCGTTGTGTTTTTTTAGAGAGGGGTTTCGGGGTGTGTGCGGGTTCGTCTGCCAGTCAGCTGCTCCATAAACACAATGCCACTCTTTGTTTTATTTTCATGACGCAGAAAATTGCGGAGGCCCGAACGCGGAGCCGCGGCCGCATGGCGTCCCGTAATCATTCCAGCGCGTGCCGTCCGGATTATCGCGTTAATTTCTCTCAGAAAGAAGGAGAAGGGGGACGGAGAGGGGGGTTAAATAAAAAGAGAGAGAGAGAGAAAAAAAGATTTGAGCCAATAATTATTATTAGCCTACAGCGGGGCGGGAGGGTGTTTATTATTGTGGAGGAACTGAGGAGGAGAAAAGTGACAGATTGAGTTTGGGATGAACAGCAGCGGCCGTTATTGGCTTCGGAAGAAACGACGAGTCCGGCTAATGTTAATAATAGTATTAATAGAGAAGAGCATATTTTAATGGCAGGCAGGTCCCTGTCAGCAGATGCTGAAAAAACAAGATGTTTCAACTGATAAACAAGTCAGGGCTTGATGTTTTCTTGATGTACTACTAAAAAAAGCTACATTATGTGCATTATAATTAAGTATAGCCTAACACACAAGCTATACAGTACTAAGCATTAGCTATTTGACCTGGAAGAGAGAACTATAAGACTTAGCTTAGTAAAACTGATACAGCTTTAGCTAATAGCAACAATGCTAATGTTCGTTCAAACTTTCTAGCTGAGCTTTTTAAAGCTTAGTCGTTAATAATTAATGTTTTTTGTGATTATTCTATTTACATTGTTTTCACTCTATCTAATTTATTTTTATCACAAATTATTACAAACCAAGTCTTACTTTTCGTTTATTTTTTAACATGGGCTATTAATTGGCAAAACTATCTTTATGATTAGGTGGAGTTTTTGTTTCTTCTGTTAAACTTTCTACTCAGAAAGAAATAACTAAAATAGTCCAAAAATAAAAATCCATGCAAATTGCTTCAATAGTGCCATTGGTTAAATGCTAGTAGTTTGTTTGCATTTTTTTCCAATATGAGGAAATTTTGCTTATAGTTACAAAGTCAATTGGTCACGATGGAACTACTTTATCTCCACGTTCGTTAGCAAAAATGCAAGCAGATGGTTACACAGATTTATATTAATTGCTCTAACAGTTTGTTTTAACAGTGTATTCAGCAGAGAAATGTGACAATTAGAACATGCTGCCGTATTAAAGCTTTTAAAGTCCTTCAAAATCCGGTTTGGAGCGATTCATTTATGCTCGTTAACAGAAATTCAGCTTTGAATCCAAGAAAGGAAAAATAAAAAAAAACTTTCCTCTTAATCAGACAAAAATGTGGTCTTTTTCATTTGTTTTACTGCTTTGAGTGAAATTTGATTTGTTCTGTCTCGATCTTCAATTGGTGCTATAAATCATTTTAAAAATGCAGCTATTGTTCCTATACTCAAAGATAAATAGTGATCAATCTCCTCGTTTGTTTAGATTAACCGCTCCTCTCTAATCAACACTTCTCCAAAGTGTCACCTCTTAAATCTAATTACCGGGAGCAATTCATTAGAATGAGGAGGAGGGGGGGATGAGGATGCATCAGAATGAGTAAATCTTTATGTTTCATACGTTTTCCTAAAGTTTCCAGTTGAAATCTTTAAGCACTTTTTATTTAAGGAAACAAACAAAATTCCCCAAATCGATGCAGAGGTGTGATTAAATGCGCGCTCAGTTTGCAGCCTCATTGTTTGTCCCCTTAAAGTCTTTTGTTATCAGCCTTACTTATCGGTCAACACTGCGCTTTGTCTCTGCAAATCAGCTGCTTCGTCCCCAACCTCTGGGTATATATGCTAATTGAGGGCTCAGTAGGGGCCCAACGAGAGCGCGCATTTTAACTACAATGTTTTTTTTTTTGGTGGCGCAAGGAAAGGAGGAGCGGCTGGAAGCGCTTTTCTTTTTTAGGCGGGGTTATTGAAGCTGTTGGAAGGAGGAGCGGCGGCGTAAACGTCTGTCAGCCAGACAGAGCATCTTCAGTCCAGTGGGGACAAACTGGGGGTCTCCATTCTGCTTTAAGAGCCCCGCGAGTTTGAGGACGCCCACTTTATGTGTGTGTGTGTGTGTGTGTGTGTGTGTGTGTGTGTGTGTGTGTGTGTGTGTGTGTGTGTGTGTGTGTGCGTGTGTGTGTGTGCGTAAATCCTGCGCGTAAAACCCGGCGGACAGCCACTGCTGTTAATATTCTTATGTTTTCCTTCAGATTCATCTGGACCGTTTCAGAATTCGGAGACGCCAGTGGGGGGAACGCTATTATTAATATTATTATTATTATTATTATTTGCGCCATTTTCTTTGCTACTTTTTGTGATCGGGGTTGCCGGAGGCAAACATGATGTCCTATTTGAAACAACCGCCGTACACGATGAACGGACTGAGCTTATCTACCTCAGGAGTGGACTTACTGCATCCTTCAGTGGGATACCAAGGTAACAGAGTCATTTCTTTAAAAGTAACTTTCAATTTTCTTTAATTTGCTCCTCCAATCTGAAGGATTTTTTTTCGATGGCGTCGCTCCAGATATGGTGGGTTTTAAATCGCAACATCCACATCCTTCTGTTTGTCGTGTCGTTATTAGCGACCCCTCGCAAGCAGAGGAGGGAGCGGACCACCTTCACCCGGGCCCAGCTAGACGTGCTGGAGAACCTGTTCGCCAAGACCCGCTACCCTGACATCTTCATGAGGGAAGAGGTGGCTTTAAAGATCAACCTCCCCGAATCCAGAGTGCAAGTGAGTCCTAAAAACGACACGATTCTGTAATGAAAATGAAAATTCGTTGAATCTGTCTGGAACGTTCTGATTTTCTTGAACCACCACCAAGTTAGTCTTTTATCGTACTGAACGATCATCCAAAGATTTTTAAAACACCACTTCTTGCAGGTTAAATTACTTTAACTATATTTTCTGTTGTACTAATTTCGTAGTTTATGGTCTGTTTTAATTTAAATATGTTTTTTTAAGGTCTGGTTTAAAAACAGACGAGCCAAGCATCGCCAGCAGGCCCAGCAGACTCAGACGGGCGTCCAGAACAAGTCCGTCAGCAGGCCGGTGAAAAAGAAAGGCTCCCCGGTGAGAGAGGTCAGCTCTGAGAGCGGGGCCAGCGGCCAGTTCACGCCGCCCTCCAGCACCTCCATGCCGGCTGTGAGCAGCAGCAGCAGCAGCAGCAGCAGCAGCACCAGCAACAGCGGCAGCAGCGCGGCGCCCGTCTCCATCTGGAGCCCGGCCTCCATCTCCCCGCTGTCCGACCCGCTGTCAACCACACCCTCCTCCTCTTCCTCCTCTTCCTCCTGCATGCAGCGGTCTTACCCGATGACCTACACCCAGGCGACGGGCTACAACCAGGGCTACACGGGTTCCTCGTCCTACTTCACCGGGATGGACTGCGGCTCCTACCTGTCGCCCATGCACCACCAGCTGTCCGCCGCGGGCTCCACCATGAGCCCCATGGGCGGCAGCGGGGTGTCCAGCCACCTGAGTCCGGCGTCCTCGCTCTCCTCGTCGGCGTACGGAGCGACGGGGCTCGGCTTCAGCGGGGCGGCGGACTGTCTGGACTATAAGGACCAAACTGCCTCGTCGTGGAAGCTGAATTTCAATTCGGACTGTCTGGATTATAAAGACCAAGCAGCTTGGAAGTTTCAAGTGTTGTGAGAGGAGAGAAATGGGAGAAATTGGGAACTTTTATTAACCCCGTGCAGAACCGGTCTAAGACTGAACGCGGTCCTGGGCGGAAATTGGCACCACCAACAACCACACCACCACTTATATTAACTTATTGGGCTTTTTTTTATATTCCAACTTACACAGTTTGCTAACATAACAGTTAGATTGATTACGTCACACAATTATGATATAATATTTCACAATATGTATTTAAAAATAAAGGGATACCGACAAGTAAAACTGGAAAAATAACTGGCCAAATTTAAAAGTTGGTTCATTCTCGATTAACAGACATCCTTGGATCAAAAGTCAGGTGCTGAAGGATGTCTCGCTCTTGCCTTGCCCCGGCTCTGCATTCATGCAAAAATAAAGTTTCTTTATTTTATTTTTTTTCTTCCCTCCACAAGAATTCAGGCCCTAACCTCTACCTCGGGTCGAGCAGCGCAGGACTTGTTGGACTAACTTATTGACCATCGAGGCTCAACTTTGATCAGGGGCACGGAACAAATCTGCTGACCAGAAAAGATGAAGGGAGAAAAGGATCAAGAGAGACTAACTCGGAGGAGTTTGAAGGATTGGTCGGGTCTTTTTCCTGCTAAGCTCCTTAAAGACTCTCCTTTTTCTTTTTCTTCTTGTTGGCACGCTGAATGGGCGCCTCTTTGATCAAAGCGATGTGCATGAGTGTCTGTGTTGTAGGGAGCGTGTGTGTGTGTGTGTGTGTGTGTGTGTGTGTGTGTGTGTGTGTGTGTGTGTGTGTGTGTGAGAGAGAGAGAGAGACAGAGAGAGAGACCGAGTGTTCTGACGCGAACTTGGATGCACTACTTAATTTATGGAAGAAGAAAAATATACGAATATTTGACAATCAGTCCGTTCGCGCATGAGCTGAAATGGTTTTTTAAATGTGTTTTAAAATTTTCATTTCTCCCCTTGTAAAATTTCTTTTTACCCGATTGTTGATTTTTGTTGTTGTTGCTTTTTTGTATAACCTGTATGCAATTCTGCCTTGCGTAAAAATACGCAGGAAAAGCAAGCTGTGAATTTCACATTTTTATTTCCATGCTACCAGTGTTAACGAAAAGAAGGATTTTATTAGTTTTCATGATAAATCAGGAATAACAACAGTGTACATCTTGCATTTGAAGGTCCATTCAAAACTGTAAACAGCGACAAAACCCACTATGAAACAATAAAGACCTTTTGACTCAGATTTGATGCTTCTGTTCGTTTACTGCAGCTCAAAATGCCAGAAAATTAGTTACTATGGCTCAAAATGTATTCACATTTTTCACGCAAATCCTCTAGGCACATTAAATTCTTATCATTCAGAGTTTGGTTTAAGGAATTTTCAAACCCTGAACTTTTTGTGGCAGCATCCACTGACCGATCAAAGCGTCACGTTAATCCTCACGCAGGAGGTCAATCTGATATTCACAGTTATTATGAAAAAATGACAAACACGCTGGCTATGCGTTTAGAACAGTTCGCGCGCAAAATCACGCGGCAAAAGCGCAAGGAAGACATCGAATCGTCTTCAATGGGAAAGACAACAACAAAAAAGCCATCTAATTATATGACTTAATTTTATATTAATATCTAACTCTACAAACTGTAGTTGTCGGGACGCGTTATAGCTTTTGAAGCGCCATGTGGCCCAAACAGCTTCACCTAGATTCGAGCAGAACATCATATTGTCTTAATTAGGACTGAACGGGAAACGTGACGAGTCCTCTGGATCTGAGCCGTGACTTTTTCTTTCTTTCTTTTACTGTCGTTAAAGGTCTTTGCATTGTCCGGATCCGACCGCCAATTAGCAACAATTGACCCAATTATACCGCCACACACCAACAGCCTTTGGAATGAACTGAGGCTAAAATAACAGCAGCTCAACACATTCATTTATCATCTTCAACGATAAATGAATAATAACAATAAACAACAGACAAAACAATTAATGCAGCAATAGTAATAGCATAAATAACAATAACGTAACAGAAAATAACAAAGAGTAGAAAAAGAAATGCGAAAATATCAAGATGATATTGTAAGAAATGGCTCCACTACCAAAATATCCGCAGATGATGGTGATTCTACTTAAGCCTTCAACAGGTTTTCTAATAAATGTCAGTAAAAAGCAGTAAGTCAGATTTCCTGCCGCATTTGCAGCCGGAGGCCCCAGGCGTCCTTTAATTAAGCACAAGCGGCCCTAAAGAGGACATAAGGGCCAGGCAGGCAGACGCGCTTTATTAATCCTCTCATCGCATTTAAGGATGTTAAACAATAATAATGAAAAAAAAGGTAGTTAGAGATAGAGAGAGAAACAGAGAGACCCTCTTTTCGGCCGATTAGACCGATTTTTTTCTTTTTGTGGCCCCGAGGCGAGGCTTTCCCCAAGCCGCATCACTTCAGCCAGACCGGGGATTTCCGGGATTTCCTCCCAGCTGGGGGAAGATGAGAGTCTGTTTGATCACAAAGTTTTCATACCAGTTGCTGCTGTTAATCACCTCAGATTTATCTCAACGTTCGCCCTGCTTGCTGCGTAGAAGATAAAGTGTCTGGACTCGATGTTCCGTCTCTAGACAGACAAAACCGATCCCGAACTGCGCCATTTTACCCCCATCATCTGCAGCCCTGACTGGCAGGTGTTCTGTTGGTTCTGTTGGTTCTTTAGGACTAAAAGGAGCAAGAGAAAGTGCTGCTGGGTCTCCTCTCCTCCCTATGAATGCCAGGGCCGGACACGGAGCTGATGCAGATACTTGCTGCATCGCCTCGGGATGGACAGAATGGACTTTCTTTTAAAAGATAAATAAAGAACAAGAGCATTTCTGCTCAACGGCCCGTCGGTGAGGATACAACCGAGGAGCATTGTTATGCGTAAGCGTGTCCTACATTCCCAGGGAAGCCGATGCCGATCGCATATAAGCAAAGCAGCGCATACATAATTCATCTGCGGCAGCAGCAGCAGTCGTGGAATCTCATTTGAATAAGTGAAACAATGGCGTTTCTGTGGGCCCGTCAGACAGGCGGCGAGCTCCGCCTCGTCCTCACTGACCACCGTGAAACGGAAGGACGCAATGCGGATGACGGACTACTGCTGTTGGGTGAGATGACGTCAAAGTCCGTCGTTAAATGATGATGCCGTGCAGAGGCTTAAGAAGACGGAGAGCATAGAGGCAATGTTTGGGTAATTGCTCCATAAAAAATAAAAATAAAAGTCAACAAGTAGTAAAAATAGCAAGTAGAGCTAGATCCCAGTTTGAAGACTTAGTTTGGATGGATGACTATGGATGCTTGAGACTTTTTTCTCCTTCTTGCTTCTCCAGAACATTCTCCCGTACTTCTGCTCTAGCAAACATCTGAGGCCTTCGATGAACAGATCAATTTATACTATTAAGTTACACATCATGGAATTGATTTACAAGTCAGACGCTTCCTGAAGGTGATCGGTTGCTCTTGATTTTCTTTTAAGATACTTTTAAGGTTTGAACAAAACTTTCTCTAACTTCTTGCCTTTTTATTTTGTTCGTGATAAAAAGATGCGTTCCTCGTGATTCCACAGAACAGAACATCTCCTTGGCTTTAGTCCGCTTTACCTTAGGAATTGTTGCAGAAAAATAAAAAAAACACACCCAGTTGTTTTCACCTTCTGTTCAGGATGTTTTTGTGGCTGCAACAACAGAGGAATGTTTCTAATTTTACACAACAATGTAAATAATCAGGCTTCGTCTGATGGTTTTAATTATTAAGAGAGAGACAAAACAAATATCCAAACCAATCTGGCCATATGTGAGATAATAATTACAGTTTTTCTAGACTGTAGATGTTAGTAACTTTGCTTTAGATCTGCTCTTTGCTTAATTACAGTTAAATAATGTTTCACTTGTAGATTAAGTTTTGTTCAACAAGAAACAAAATATCAAATATAATATTTATTTAAGGAGAAACACATGCAATCAAAAATACTCATAATGCTCTTTTTGCAGCACATTTCTGTAAACATGAGCGAATATGTTATATATATGTATCACATGAAGCAGAAAGCTGATTACAGATTTGACATAAAATACAGCATACGTAAAATAATGATTTGCCATTAAAGTATTAGTGCTGTACATAAATTTAAAGCCGTTCTAATATGTTTTCTTTCCCCCCCAAAGCATCCATTTAGCTTGAGACTCAGCTTCCTGGATTATACCCAAAGTGGACATTCAGCCAGCAAAGCAATTTTGCCTTTTTTGCAAACAGGACATTAGAAAAAAAAATGTAAATCTCTGTAAAAAAAGAAAAAAAAGAAAGATAAAAGGTTTTAATAAGAGATTACGGGCATTTAATGGTCACATTTACATAGGATTAAACTAAAAGCATTTGACATGAAGAGATGATTGAGAGGTTAAGGGAATATATGGGAGACAATGGGAACAAAAACTGCTTAAAACACAAGGTTTTATCATCCAAGTAATAAAATAGTAACAACTGGTCATAAAACAAGTAATAAAACCTACCTGATTATGTCATTACAATATTTTATCTTACAGTCACACAGATATGTCTGTAAGATATCATAGTGACAAGTTTCACAACAGTTATCAATGATTATATCAGTTTAGCGGCCCTGGCATGCAAAGTAATGTTTTTGTTCATTTCAGTTTGAACTAGCTTCCATGATAACATCAACTTTTTTAATTTAATCAGTTAAATTGCTTTAAACACAGATTAGCCCCCACATTAACACTTATGAACATGTTGGAAAGTCCTTCTTTTAATCAACTTTGACTACTTTCTTATCTGCAAGCGACAAAAAAAACATCCCTTAAAAGACCTCCATAGGTATCCCATTCATATTAATGTGCTGCATAGCACACGCTATATATACATTGCACTCCTTATATCAGCTGCCAGGATTTTAGGAGGATAAAAGATTCAAAGTTTGGATCATTTAAGCAGGTCTGTCCAGGTTCAGGTTTGAGTAACAGTTGGGACCAGCGTCTATCCAACTCTCTGTAAAGCGCTGACTCAGCAGGACGGTTCGGCACCGGGCCTCTGCGGAGCTGCAGGAGCTACTGGTGACGGCGCTCAGGCAGGTGTGTCGGAGCGGGGATGAATCTAAACGTTGCAGGGTGGAAATGGTGCCTTCGGTTTGCATTTCGGAGCGCAGAAATCCCGACTTCCCACTCGGAAGAGAAACAACTGAAACGCCGGACAGATGTAAACTGCAGTGTGGACGAAGCCTGAGCAATTTTTGTTTTTTTTTTTAGCCTGAACTAAGCTCAGATTTTAAACTGCCGTTCTACTCATGATAAGAGGTTATGAGTCAGATTTGAATTATATAGTAAAATTTTATTTTCGATGTGATTGCACATTATTTTAATTATATTTGTGTTTATCCGAATGGGGAGCTGTTCATGAAGCAAAGTTATAAAATCATTGAACTAATTTAGCTCCAGATTGGATTGTATAGCTGGATATAAATCAGCCATTAAAACGCCTTGAATAAATGTTTGAAATAAAACGTTTCCTAGAGGAAAACACACAAAGACCCTGAGGAATACGGCAAATATATGGAAGAATGATCAGATATTAACATTGATCTGTTTGGTAAAACTCAAAATAATAATAACAGAGAAAGCTACTATATGTTGCCTTGAACACACTGTCTCCAAAGTGAAGTGCAGCAATGGCAGCATGATGCTGTGGGTATGCATGTTAGGAGTGTAAACACAGGACTAATGTCGATACCACTACATTTTTTAAAATGTCATTATCATTAAGTAATTTGGTGATCTGACTTTAGTGGGTTGATAATTATGAGGATAAAATACAGGTTAAATATTTTAGACAAATAATGGTTATTACCTGTTAACAGAATAACACAATGAAAGAGAAAAGAAAATAATTAATTCCCCTTCTACCTTCCAGAACAAATTACTGTTTATTAACTTTGTCTTTAACTGTAATCTGCAAGTAACTTAAGTAGCAATACTATTGTAGTTAACACAAAAGATTTGTTGTATTCAGCCATATTAATATTTCAAGTTTAAGGTCTATCTGTGTATTTTTCTGGGTTTCAGTAAGATTATTTTCAACTGGTTAAACAGCTTCATCGATGTGACAAAAGTAGCTGCGGTTGATCCAGAACGCTGCTGCTCACGTCCTGACTAAAACCAGGAAGTTAGATAACATCAAACCATTTCCAAAGTCCCTACGCCGGCTCTCTGTAGCTCAGAGAACCGACTTTAAAATACTGCTGTTAGTTTATAAACTACTGAATGGCTTATAGCAACAAAGATCTGATGCTGTTGTGTCAAACCTCCAGGCCTCTCAGATCTCCTGGTTCTGGTTCTGCTCTGCATCCTCAGAACAAGAGCCAGACCTGGAGAGAAGCACCATTCAGCTTCTGTGCACCACAAGTCCGGGACAGACTTACAGAAACCTGCAAAACGAACTAAACACTGAATTCCTTTAAATCGAGGTTAAAAACAAACCGATTAAGGTCGCTTCTGATCTGTAGCAAGTGGAACATTGATCAGCAAACTTGACATGTATTTGCTGCATGATTTCGATGATGTCATTTGATAAAACATGTTAACTGCTGTTGTTTCATAACTGGTATGATGGTTTTATGATATAAAGCACTTGTTGCTGAAACGCGCCGTTGATTTGAGGGTCTAATGTGTTCTTGGCGTTTCTTGAAGGAACACAACTAAAGGAAAAGCCTCCTTGGGGCTGATAAGTCACTGGTTTTATTTTCTTTCCTCATTTCTGCACGTGGGAAGGTACAGCAGAGGAGATGGCAGCACAGTTTGTTGACAGATGCCTCTCTCCCTGCTCCACCCGGTCTCAGCCCACCTGTTCAGAGCGGTGAATAAGCTCCCCGCAGAGACACAGTGGGTGTCCAGAGAAAGCTAGAACGGAAACGCTTTCTCGCAGGTTTCTCTCCTGTTACAACTCCTTGAATGTTGCGGTGGTAGGTCGGTGGGAGCGTGTGGATCGGTCGTACGTATGTGTGTGTGTGTGTGTGTGTGTGTGTGTGTGTGTGTGTGTGTGTGTGTGTGTGTGTGTGTGTGTGTGTGTGTGTAAAGATCCGTGTGTGTTCAGGAGGCCAGGAGAAGTGTGCCCGCTCCACAGTCCCCCCTCTGCAGCCGGCAAACGCCTGACCACCTGCTCCGGGATTAGAGAGCATGTGGATTACACGCGTCACAATGAAGATACACAAATACAAATATGCTGCCGGCCAACAAAGGACACTCTCGCACCAGACAGCCTTTCCGCTAATCGCTTGTAGCTTCGCCCCAGGTTTTCAAAGTTTACGACAAAAATCTGCAACCTGAGCTAAAAATGCATCGTTTTTGAGTGAATGTGAAAATATTCTCAGTTCGTTTTGGACTTAGATTCACTTTTGGACGCTGTGGGGTATTTTTTTAAATTTTTTTTGGAGATGTTAGGAAATTGTTTTGTCTGTCCCACTTTCTCAACCATGAAAACACACTGATGTTAAGAAGGAGAAACCGGCAGGCAGTCGTGAACAAAACAAAACGTGATCATAATGAACAGACAACATAAACAAGCAGTTTGTCACCTGGCGACGGGCCAGTTTGTCTATTTGCCAATTCACACCCCCATTTCTTATCAGTGCGCTGTCGTTTCCTCCCGGCCTACTTTCACTTCGTACCTGAAAACAAAACGGCTTGGACATAAACACCAAACAGTTGCATCAGTTTATTCCTCAGGGTAGTTTCTTATTTTTGATGAATTATGAAAGGAAATTTAAAAAAACTCAAATGTTGTGTATGACTTAATATAATTCTATAGTATTTTGTAGGTTTTATGCTACAACATATTTGTATAGATTCTGGTGCTGATTTGTCGACTTTTCTTTCTAACATTGATCTCATTTCTGACTCGGCTAAGATAACAATGAGCAATCTCTACCTTACACATTTCCAAACTAAATTTCTTAACAGTAAATGTCTTTTGTTTGCCTTTTCCATATTCCGTTGAATTACTTTGAAATGTGTGTTATGTAACTTTGAAAGTTACATAAAATGCAACTTTTTATGGTTAAATGTTGACACATTCACCAATTGGAGAAAGTCAGGATTCACCGGGGAACAGCTCACCAATTCAGGACAGATTTAGAACAAAAGACCAATGGAAATGCATAGAAAAACGCTTTACTTGTTTCTTCAAGCATTTTTCATGTTAAGACTTACACAACAAACCGAGACTCATATCCTAAATTCTGATCAACATCCTACAGTTGAAAATGTACGAAAAAGGAGAGAACTTCACATAATCGCCTGATTAAATACACAGAAAGATTTTCAGCGCGTTCACAGAAATGAGAAAATGGCTCCTTGATGTGCACGAGTGACACAATGATTTGAAGATTGAACAAGCAGATAGAATTTCAATTCTATTCGAAGAAATGCAATAAAGCGACAGAGGAAAACTGTCAACCAACCCAACCAACCCAAGTGATGAGTCCCTAAAACTGTGACACTTGAGTTTTTATTATGATTGGAAGATTTTCTGCAACCTTCCCTCACTTCTTTGCTTTCTTCAACCCCCCTCCTCCCCCCCAAGGAGTCAACGAGTTTACTTTGCTAATGACCCCGTCCTGTTATGACCTCATTTAGTTTGTGCTCAGTAATTGGCGGCACACTGACTCACTGTGGTGTCAGGGGAGGTGCTGACACGCCTGGGGGTGGATGCTCCTCACCGCCTGGGGGTGGATGCTCCTCACCGACAAATAAGTCATTGTTATGAATGGTTAACGGTAAATGAAGCTGGTGGGGTGTATGTCGGGACAATGAGGGAGGGTGGGAACCTTACAGTGTTGTCTGAGCAATATGTGGGCGGGGCCACATGCTTACATTATAAATTTACAAAGCTAGCTAGGTAGCTAGCTTTGGAATGACCATGAAAAGCATAAATTTGGTTAATGATCTTTTCTTCAAGACTTTCCTCCAATTTTGACTCATCTGTCACGCATGGATGGGAATAAATTGCTAAACTTGTAATATGTCTCTAATTGAGCCCCTAATGTCTGCATGAAAGTGTGTGCATGTGTTTAGTAATTACGTGTGTCTTGTAAAAAAAAAATGCCCGAGGTCATTCTTAGGTTTTTGTAGTATCTCTTCCCACATATTTAGATCAAAATGAGTTCAAGTGTGTAGCGTCAATTAGTAATTTGTGTGTATGTGTGTGTGCATGTCAGAAAAAAAAATCCTTTCTCATCATAAGTAGGTGATTTTTGTGTGTGAAATTTACAGAAAACACTTAATTGGAGCCTTGAATCAGTTTAAGCTGTGTATCTCAACAAATGGAGTCTAAAAAATATTAAATAAAAATGTTGGCAGAGTTTTGTTTATGGCCAAAACCAAACACCATCTATAGAAAACAGGCTACTGAGAAGTTTTGGAAGACTTTCTGTCAGCAGATTTTACAATACTAAGGCTAATTAAACAAACTTTTATAATATGCTGAAACACTGTATTAAGATTTAAAATTAAAAAAGGATGGAGATGTCTAAAAATGGACTAACATGAAGACTGGTTAGAAATCCTGTTGTGTTTATGCACTGATAACGCAGTAGACAACGAGACCCTGCGGAGGATAGTGAGGGGAGCTGAGGTCACTGAATCGTCCAGTATCTGCTCCTGCACTATGACAGAAGAGCACATCCTGATCAAGTGAGAAAACTAAAAATATTGCCAAACAAGAAAAACATCAAGATGACAGTGGACCTGCTCCCACAGTTTCTACTTAAAAACACTCAGTATCCAACCTACTGCGCCTTGCTTTTCACCTGCGATGTGTGGCTGAAAAAGCAGCTCTCCCTCCTCCCTCCCCTCTTCCTCTTCACCTCTCCTCATCCCGCTATCACATCGGACAGGGTCTACTTATAGCACCACGCCAGGGAGAGGAGAATGGGGAGAGAAAGGGTATTATGACAGCGAGGGGAGGAAAGAGAGGGAGCGACAGAAAAGAAGGGCAGACAGGGTATTATGAGCGAGAGGGATGAGAGCAGTGAAGGCATTTGGAGTCTTTATTCGCTTTCCTAAGCCTCGGGCTCTGCTCCCAATCCGATTGGTCGATACGGCCAGCCATGTAAATGAAATGCAAAGCATAGAGACCCCGACTTCCCTTTGCCAATTTGTGGGGGCCTTTCTCTCTTTCTCCACTAATGGTTTCGTTCTTTTATCAGTCTGTCTTCCTTGCAACGTTACGCTTTTCCACCTCGATATCACAGTCTGCCACCTTCAGCCTCCGATTCTTCCCTCCGCGCTGTGGAATATTATGACTTGCCTTTTATTTCTATAAAAGCTCAACTTTGAGTTTCTTTAATGTTCAGTTTACAGAATTTTAATCCAGTGAGTTATTTTAATATTTTCTGGGAAACTCCGGCAGTCGTTAAGAATAGGTTTACCTGGATGTGTGCAGCGGTTTTTGTGTGTTTGCAGAAGTATATTTACATTTTTCTTCCTCCTCTTTAAAGTGTAATTAGACAGTCCTTCTTGGATATTGCAGGGGGCGGAGAGGTGGGGTGGGGGGTGATTGCTGCAGCCTATAAAATTACTGATTTTGCAGCACTTTTTTAAAAAGTTGCGATCAAAGTTGCAAGTTTTTTTTTTAAAACTTTACTGTCTTTTTTTGCCATAACATGATAGTCTTACAAAAAAAAGCTGAAATTCATGCACACAAAATAGTTAAAATTTAATGTGACAATAATAATATTCAAGCACCTTCTAGAAATAGCACCTTTAATACAATCATGTCCTGAGGAGTTGTCAAAAATGTAAAGTAAGAATTCAATGTTGGTCGTTAAAAGTTAACATGAACATCTTGAAATGGCTTCTGCAAAAAATAAAAATAATTTAAAAAAAGGAAAATGTTACAGCTTACCACACACGCTTTTATCATGCAGGTTTACTAGTTAGTAAGGTGATTAGTAAGGTGAATGGTTGAAATTCTGTCGGGTGCAGTGATTGGCCAAAAAACATTCAGGCGATTGGTTAGATTTGCAATAAGTTTGTTATGACTGGTGAAAATTGCAAAATTTGATGAGTGAATTTGCATTAATAGTTTAAGCATCATAACTTCCTGGACGTGCTTATTACAACACATTGGTTGCCTTTTGTTTAATGGTAAAGGGTGGACTGAGAACGTGATCCTGAGTGCCTTGCTAAAGTCCCATCAACTCAAAAATATTTCAGTGATACTCTGAAATGAAATTCATTTGAATTGATTGTTTTCAGAAGAGAAGCGTTTGTAGTAAAAGATGATTCTAAAAAGTGTATTTTTATTTATAGGAAAAGTTGAAACCATGCTGGTTTACACTGGTCTACAACATAAACCAACATACCAAGAAAGGTTGTTTTTGGTACTAACCTAGAAAAATGTGAAAACATTACAAATGGTGTGAAAGCTTTCGGAAAGCGTTGTATAATTAAACAGAGAGTGTCTCTCCAGCGGTTTAAAGCTTGGCTGCAAGCTTTTGCTGTTTGGTCATTTATTTATTTCACAGAGTCTAATCAGCACCAGCAGCGTTTGCTGCTTTTACTGGATGGGAGAGGGCGACTGATGACAGCTTTAAGTGCCGACAAATGCCACAGTCTGTCCCAGATTAAAGAGGCCAGCCGCCGTAATCCCTGTAATGCTGCCAAATTGGTATTTCCTTCCTTTCCCTTTGCTGAATTGGGCATCACAGAGATTGAGAGGGTGTCAAAAAGCATCGGTCCGACTAGAATTTATCCATTCTGTATGTTCATTTATTTGGTGTTTCACTAAAACGCAATATATTCTGTAAATTCTAAAAGAAAACGGCTCCAAATATTGTAAATGATGGGGAACTGTGTAACTTTGACAAGGAAACTGGCTGTGATTTGTAAATAAACCTAATAAAAACCAGCGGTAATAGGATGAATGAGACGGAAGAATAAGGTGATCAGGTTTTATATAAGGACAGTAAAACAAAGCTGCATGCACAGTAAAAGTCCAGGAATGAGAAATGGCCAGTGGTTGGTCTTATTCTGAAGTGTTCATTGCGGAAACATTGCCACCTACAGGCGGCTATGAGAAATACACAGCCGTGGGCTCCACCACTAATGATAAACTCCGTTCAATTAATTATCAAGACAGATCATTTAGATGGTCTGAAATCATTAAACAACGACCCTCAGCATGTGTCTACTACAAAGATAGACACTGTAGCTGACAATAAAACAAAATGTTGTAAAAATTAAAAGTTCTGGTTACTGTAAAATCTGTTAGAATAATAATTATCAATGCAACATAAAAAAACACTTTTTTTGAAGCAAACATTTTAAAATGCTCATTAAATGGAATGATAAAATTGTCAAAACGTGCAGAGAAATGTTCAGTGATCATAACTGATTCAGAGCAGGAGAAAGTAATTAAGTTGACTGTGGCAGAGAGCAAAGTCTGTTTTTGGTTAACTTTATGTCACATATAAACATTTAGATTTCCTTGCTTGTTAATAGTTTGTTCAAGGCTTAATTTTTTCTCTATATTTCACTTAAAAAGCTGTTTTTTTTTCTTGAATACATAACAGGCCTGCCAATCCTTGGGTATTGCCCAGGGTTCTTATTGACCTCCTGGTGAATAATCTGTGCTGGTCTGACCACTCCTGAGAAAGTTTTCAACTGCTCCTTCTTTTTCTCCATGTGTGGATTATGACTCCCCCTGTGATTCACTGGAGTCCCCAATAACTTTAAACATAGAGATAGATAGAAACATAGATTTTTTTTTTGCCTCTTAGGGAAATTCTGCATCCATTTTACAGAAGAGACTAAAACCAAGTTAATCCGTCGTATCGTCCAACAGTTCTGTAACCGGTTGTGGTTTGATGTGGATCATCAGTCAAATGCATCTTAACGCCCTTTGAAAACTTTCTGGAAGCGCCCCTTTACTTTAACAAGAAAGAGACTCACCACAACACAACACCTCATCCTGTTCTACCTCCTACAGCCCCATCCCATCAGCCCTTTCCTTGTTGGTGCACCCAGGGCCGGCGCGGGCGCCGCCCGCCCCCCCCGCCCGGCCCCCCCGCCGCCCCCCCCCCACGAAGTTTAGGCAGAACTCTGACACTGGGTGAGGAGAAAAGGCTGATGAGGCTTATTCATCAGCTTTGTCATGGATTTGCAGCAGGCAAACACCAGGGGA
>CAEGAF010103623.1:0-10296 GCA_903067075.1 Micropoecilia bifurca
AAGGGTCTTGCCTAAGGACCCACACTGACAGCTCAATTGACTGTTGTAACCTCAGCCCCAGCCTGGATTCGAACCCTGGTCTCCCGGTTGGAAGACTGGTGACGGAACGTCAGCTGGAATGTCAGCTGGAGATAGGCACCAGCAACCCTCCCGACCCCTCTAAGGGACAAGGGTGCAAAGAAAATGGATGGATGGATGGATATATATATATATATATATATAATCATTTCTTTATTAAACAAACTGAGGATCTGATCTACAGACAAACTGAATAAAAACATTAAGTTGTTTTCTGTAAACTTTAACATGAAGACCAAATAAAACCAGATTCTGGCGTTTCCATGGTAACAGCTTTAGTTCACGGTTAAGCCAACAGGAAGCAACAAACTCCTCCTTCCTGTCTGTTCCACTTTCACCACGACGTCACTTCCTGTCACGCCTGGAAACAGGAAACGTTTAAATGTTTACCTGGAGCAGGTGGAGGCAGAGTCATGCTGAGGGACAGAGGGACAGACAGAGGGATGGAGGGACAGAGGGATGGAGGGACAGAGGGACGGTTGGTCCACACAGAACGAGCAGAGACAATCCAGAAATCATTTCTAATAAAACGTCCAGAAATCAAAATGTGAATCTTATCTGAAGTGGAGAAAATCAGGCAGAACAACAAACCAGATCAGGAAACTGGGATGAACTTTCAAAGTAAAAGCTGAACCCGATCAATGACGTCACATCCGGTTTTATTGTTTTACTGATTGAACTTCATAATAAAGTTGGTTTAACCGTCTTTCCATATAAATTTCCTCAAACAGAAACTGGAAGCAAACGATCTGATGACCTGAGTCGTTTCTCGCCTCTTTCTGCTTCCTGTCCTTTTATTCTTTATTCTTCAACATAAATACATCAACTCTATATTTGTGTCAGGTTCTCCTGTTTTAACTCTATATTTGTGTCAGGTTCTCCTGTTTTAACTCTATATTTGTGTCAGGTTCTCCTGTTTTGACTCTATATTTGTGTCAGGTTCTCCTGTTTTAACTCTATATTTGTGTCAGGTTCTCCTGTTTTAACTCTATATTTGTGTCAGGTTCTCCTGTTTTGACTCTATATTTGTGTCAGGTTCTCCTGTTTTAACTCTATATTTGTGTCAGGTTCTCCTGTTGGTTGTTCCTGATTGGTTCAGATTCTCTGCGTTTCTCCAGAGCCGTTTTCTGCCTGAGCGTTTGAGGGATCAGCTGGCAGCAGATTATAACCCATCAGATTAATCTCTGAGCTGTGGGTCACATGGTGGGTCAGGATTCTGCCTCTGCTGACCCACATCTGCTCTAATCCGCAGCAAGCCGCCGTCCTCAGGGATTATTTCCCATCATGCCCCTCTGCAGCCACGCCGCGCCTTTGACTAGGCCCAAACGTTCCTGCTCTCACCGTCTTAATCTGCCGTTTGATTCATTAGTTCATAGTTAACGGTTTCATCTCTCCTCATATTGGTCGTTTTTTCTAGACGACCTCAGAATAGATTATATTTACCCATAATTCCTTGCGGCACTCTGTTTGAATCATCAGGGTTTAAATCTGAGCCTGGGGAAACTTTAGTCATTAGTTTTATTTTAATCTTCATATTTGATCAAATATAATGTGACAGTAAAATAAAACCTGACCGGTTTGGTTCTGGTTCTGTTGGATCTTTATTATCTGGTTCTGGATCAGAACCTCTGATTACTTCAGGTTTTATTTACCTCATGTTTGGATCCAGTCAATAAAGTTCTGTTTCCTGTCGAACTCATCGTTATCGTGACCTTTGACCTCTGAGTCTGAATCTGTGCTTTAGTTGGACCAGGATCTGCCGGTCCTGGTTCTGGTTCCGGATCCATGTGACTGGACTGATCTGAACCGTCTCCTCCTGCAGGAAGCTGTGGCTCAGTAAGGAAGGAAGTCCGACCAGCCGGATCACCAAGGCCCAGTTCACCAACCAGAGACCCATCGACCAGCTGGAGTTCTCCGGGTTCAAGACACGGTTCTGACCCGGTTCTGACCCGGTTCTGACCTGGTTCTGACCCGGTTCTGACCCGCTTCTCACCCGGTTCTGGTTCTATCCAGAAAAAAACTCCATCGTCTGAGAGAAACCTGGAGCCGTTTTAACCGTCTGACATTAAACTCCATCATCAGCTAAATTAATTTATCAGAGAAACTAATTAACCCAACAGGATTTGGACGGTGGGGGAACCGGAACCAGAACCAGAACCAGAACCGACTCAGACTCACACCTGGAGTTTCATCAAACGGATTTGGAAACATTTGCAAACGTTTTGCCTGATTTTATTTTTTGTTACTAATGTAAATTATGATTATTTTGGTCGTTAAAATACCAAAATTTCCATAAACTTCACATTTTATGATAATGTAATTTTTAAATATTAAATTAGTTTCATCAGTAGATTATATCAGAATAATTGATAATTAATCGGGTTTAACTCCCAGCAGGAACAAACGGCGTCAGGCTGCAGGTCCCGCTGCGGCCGCCATCTTGGCTCCAGCCGCCATCTTGGCTCCAGCTCAGCAGATCACGTGATCCGGTTCGATCCCGGCTAGAGGATCCAGTCAGCGGGTCGGAGCTGAAACCAGGGATTATTAATCTGAGCGGGATTACAGAGGCGGCAGCGGGGTCGCCATGGCAACCAGCATGCAGCCATTGACACCATGAGGAGCAGAGAGTGGGAGGTTCTGGTTCTGGTTCCGGTTCTGGCTCTGGTTCTGGTTCCGGTTCCGGTTCCGGTTCCGGTTCTGGTTCTGGCTCTGGTTCTGGTTCCGGTTCCGGTTCTGGTTCCGGTTCCGGTTCTGGTTCTGGCTCTGGTTCTGGTTCCGGTTCTGGTTCTGGCTCTGGCTCTGGCTCTGGTTCTGGTTCTGGTTCCGGTTCCGGTTCTGGCTCTGGTTCTGGTTCTGGCTCTGGTTCTGGTTCTGGCTCTGGTTCTGGCTCTGGTTCTGGTTCCGGTTCCGGTTCTGGTTCTGGTTCTGGTTCTGGTTCTGGTTCTGGTTCAGTTTTATTGAGTCAGAAGCTTCGTGTTTTTATTGCTGCTGTTTCATTTTAACCTGAAACATTTAAATTTGTTTCCATGAATTATTGGAGCTTGAAACTGTTTTTATTATATCAGGTCATAAAGTTTCTGCAGCTGAATCGGAGCCTAAATAAATATTTTCACATAATGATTCCTCCTCCTCCTCCTCTTCCTCTCCCACCAGCCGAGTTTGGCATCCCATAGTGGTCGCCGTGGAAACGCTGCCCAGTCAGACAGTTTGTTAGAGAAGCAGAAGAAGAAAAGACTCGTCTCTCTGGCCCACCAGGGCGGCTGGTTCTGGTCCAGATGGTCGGACCCGTAGAACCAGGACCAGCTCAGCTCTCCGTCTGCAGACTGAAGGTTCTGATGGTTCTGAAGGCCAGCAGAACCCTGTGTTCAGCCTGGTTCTGGTTCTGGCTCTGGTTCTGGTTCTGGTTCTGGTTCAGTTTCTGGTTCTGGTTCTGGTTCTGGTTTCATTCCAGTGTTTGTACCTGTGGTCATCAGATAACTGGACACCATCATTTATGGTCATGCTTCCTCTCTGGGCCTCATCGCCATGGAAACAGAGACCCAGAAAACAGGACAGGACCTAGAGACTGGCCTGCTTGACCTTTGACCTTTGTTCTTCTTCTGTTGTTTCTCCATGTTCTGCACCAGGACGTTCTCATAAAGTCCAGATTATATCAGATGACCATCTAAAACTGTGACGTGTTGATGACCCTGGACAGGATCTGGACATAAACAATATTATTTTATATTCATTAGTGCAACAACAATTAAAGGAATTAAACCAAAAACCCCAAAGGTTGAGTTTTGGTCATTTATTCTCTAAATTATACATTATATTAAAGATTTATGCTTTATTTTCTGCAGATAAACAGTCATGAACATGAGAAAACTTTTGGACCTGATGAACCGAACAGAACCGAACATGATCTAAATCTGCTGTCCAGCTAAAGTCAGACAGAACCCGGAAGAACCCGAATCCTGAACCGGTTCTGGTTCTGGTTCTGGTGGGAACCGCTGAGTCGGCACCACCTCGGTTCGGTTCGGTTCGGTTCGGTTTGGCATCCTCCCCCCTCGGCAGCCTCTCCTCCCCCCTGCGGCGGAGCCCCCCCCCCCCCCCCCAGGGCGCTTCATTCATCCACCCCAGCGGCCCGGAGGGGCGGAGACAGCGGCGTCACGTTCTGACGTCAGAGCGGATCTGCAGAACTTTCTGCTCCTTCATGGAGGTGAAAAAATCAGAATCTGATCCTCTGATCAGTCCGAGTTCAGGAAACATCATTAGAGTAATTAAATATGATGTAATCAGAAGTTTATGAAAACGTTTCTTCGGGCCGCTTTCCTCCACGTTTCCATGGTAACGGGTTACTTTGCATCCCATCAGCTTCCTGCTGCGTTTATTTTTATACAGACGATGTGGGAGGAAGGAAACCATGGAGGAGACCGGGGTAAATAAAGGGACTGTTACCATGGCAACAGGTCAGAGCCAGAGAATATAAAATATTATATTTTAATCCCTCAGTGCGTTTCTACCGGACCGGTCCAGGTCCGGTCCGGTCCAGACCTGATGGTTCTGCTCAGAACCATCAGGTCTGAGCTCCTCTTGCTTCAGTTACTGCATCAGTGCAGCGTGACGCGGAGGACAAAGGCCTGAGGTTCGGTTCGGTCCGGTTCGGTTCGGTTCTCCTCAACCCGGGCCAGACGGTTCTGACTCCGTTCAGGATCAGCCCAGTGGACGGGTCAGCTGGTCTGTGTGGTTCTGGACGTTCATGTTTCTAACTGTCTGATCTGGACATTCATGAGTTAAAATCTGTTTTTATTGATCTGATATCAGAACTTAATTTGTTCTGAATCATTAAGAGAAACAGAATTTAAATGTTGGTATTTGTGGAATGAACCAATAGGATCAAAGAGTTTCACTTTCTGAGTTTATTTACTGATTTACTGATCCAGACCCTCCGGCGCAGCGCGGTGTGTAAACCGAGCGCACCTTCCGCTGCGGTCTGCTCCGCTGTGGGCGGAGTGATGAAGAGGAGGAGGAGGAGCAGGAGGATCTGAGCTCAGTGCTGCTGCTGCCTGTTTTCTCTCCGAGCTGCAGCTCCTCCAGGCCGCCCGTCCTTCACTCCCAGCCGGACTCCAGCGCGCCTCAGTCGGCCTCCAGGTGAGGGTCCGCCCGCCGCCCGCCGCCCGCTGCCCGCCGCCCGCCGCCCGCTGCCCGCCGCCCGCTGCCCGCGCTCCGCCCTGCGGGATCCGGCGGCTGCGGCGCTGCTGCTGCTTGTTGTTGCAGCATCACCTGTGGGAATACGGAGCTGCGGCTCCCGCTGGTTCTGGCTCTGGTTCTGGTTCTGGTTCTGGTCCTGGTTGTAGTCCTGGTTCTGGTCCTGGTTCTAGTCCTGGTTCTGGTTCTGGTCCTGGTTCTAGTCCTGGTTCTGGTTCTGGCGCGTCCTCTCCGGACTGATGCGGTTTGTTGTGACCTTCTCTGTGATGAAGGCTGATGATGATGATGGTGGAGCTGCAGGCGTGGTCGCCTCTCTGACCTCAGAATCAAACAGCAGAATGTTCAGAACCCGCCGCTCTGCCCGGGTTTCCCGGGTTTTCCCGGGTTTTCCAGGAGTTTCCAGGGTTTTCCAGGGTTTTCCAGGCTCCTCTGCAGCTTTTGGACTTTTCCCTCCCGTCCTGGCGGATCGGCTCCTGCAGTGACGGGGCAGAAACCCTGTAAATTTTTTCTGGGATTCTGCGGCAGGACAAGCGAAGGTTTTGAGGTTTTCTAGTTTTTATTCAAGTTTTTATTCTAGTTTTTTTTCCAGACTCTCTTCAGATCCTGTGGAGAAATTATGTAACCAGATCCAGCTGCTCTTCATCCTCCTCCTCTTCCTCCTCCTCCTCTTTCCTTCATCTCCTCTTTTTTCAGTGTTTTCCTTCCTCCTCCTCTTCCTCCCTCCATCCCCGTTGGGAACAATCGGGAACTTGTTGACGGGAACCTGAAAGTCCCAGTGAAGAAGGTTCTGCAGAACCTGCTTGCTGTTGGTTCCGAACCCAAACGCAGCTCTTCAGGTCCAATAAAACTCCGATTGATGCTGGACGTTTACAGTTTCCTGGAGAAAATTAAAGGAGCAGCTGTTCCCCCCCCTCTTCCCTCCATAAAGCCCGCTGTGCTCTGATTGGTCCGCTGCGTTGGCTAAGCCCCGCCCCCAACATCTCCAAGCATTTTATTGGATCCAAACTCCACTGAAAAACCTTTGAAACGGTTTAAAACCCGGATTTTATAGGAGGAAAACCTCATATAGTTTTTATTTTCATCATATTCCTTTCGATTTTATTTGTTTTTCAGTCCTTAAAACGGCTCAGATCAGTGAAACCAGACCCATCCGGGTCTGTCCCGGTTCTGAAGGGAGAATGTTCTGGTCGGGTCGGTCCAGGCTTCCTGATGAAGCTAATCATTTAGCTCAGCCTGAAACGTGGCGGATCCGTTTTCTGCCTCATGCAGATTAATAAACATGTAAATGTTTCTGTTCTGGAAACCTGGAGGCGACCCGGACGGGCCACCTGGTTCTGGTTCTGAATCACCCTGAATGACAACATGAACGATGCTAGTAAAGTTTAATGGCACAATGAATGAATGAATCATGTTTCCTTCAGTTATTATAAAGATGCTGTTCATATCAAATAGGACTGAAAAGAAATGTAACTTTATAAATTAACATCTTGAAATTGGGCGTCTGTCTCTTTAAGAAGCTCCTGCTCCTTCTGAAGCTCCGCCTCCAGGAAGTCGTCCCAACATGGCTCCTCTTTTAACCCTTTAATGTTTTCACCAGCGTTGCTCTGAGCAGCAGCTCCTACAACGAGCTCAGCAGCTGGTTGCTAATTGGTGCTGGCTAGTCTGAAGGAGCTGAGAGGGGGAGGAGCTACGCCTCGGAGGCGGGGCTTGGTCCACCAGCTGAATGGTTGCCATGGAGATGAAAGGATTTCTCAAACATGAATTAACGGAGGAACAACGTGATGACATGAAGATGCTGATTTTATGCAACATGGCCGCAAGTTGGGCCTCTTGGTTACTATGGTTACGTTCACATTGCAGGCCTGAGTCAGTGAACGCATCCTGGTCCAACAGAACCGGATCAGAACCGGCTCAGAAGCTGCAGCTCCACTAGCCGCTGCTGCTAGCTGTTAGCTTTCTGCTGACCGTGTGGTTCTGGTTCTGGAAGGTTCTGGATGGTCCTGCAGGCCCGGCCCGGTAGAAACCCGACCCAGCAGTGATCAGCTGTGCTGCAGCTGTCGCTAAGCTAACTCTGGGCTATTATTAACCCAGCAGCTCCGGTTCTGTTGGACCCCATCAGAACTTTTCACCTGGATGTAGTTCAGGTGCTTTACAGCCTGGTTCTGACCCGATGCTGATGGTGGACCGACTGAGTCCGGTTCCTACAGAGGCAGAACCTTCTGGTCTGGATCTGATCCAGAACCTCAGAGGCCCGGTTGGACCAGACCTCATCATGTTTACTTCTCTTCTTCTGTGGTTTTTCTGTTTGTTTCCATGTGGTAAACAGAGTGAATGTGTCGCCGTCTCTGATTGGTCCAGCTGGGTCACGTGACCAGGGGGTCTGTAAGTTTAGAGTAAAAACATTTGCTTTGTTTTCTGCTGGTTTATGTCATATAAATAGTTAAATAAGCTCCCGGCTCCTCAGGACCAGGCTCCACATCCGGACCGGTCCTCACTGGTACCAGCAGAACTTTGGTTCTGGTCCAGCTGGTCCTGCTGCAGAACCTTGAAACCTTAAACTGATGCAGCGTCAGTGAAGAGCTGCAAGGTGAGCAGCTGCTGCCTCAGGAACCAGGACACAACGCCTGGTTCTGCAGCGCGTCTTGTTCTCCACACACTCCTCTCTCCTTCCTCCACTCCTTCCCTCTCTCCTTACCTCTCTTCCTCCCTTCCTTCCTTGCTTCCTTCCTTCCTGCTGCAGTGTCAGAACTCCAAACCAAAGCAGAGTTTGAGAAGGCAGAGCAGAGGGAGGAGGAGAAAACTTTCTGCGGCTGGAAAAGGGAGGAGAGATGGAGGGATGATGGAGGAATGCGTGGGAGAGAGAGAAGGAGAGAGAGAAGAGAGGAGTGGAGCAAAGGGAAAGGAAAAGATAAAGAAACATTCCAGTGGAAATATTTGAAGCTGGAAGTTTTTCTCTCCGGAAACTGATTGGTCCTCAGAACTTTATACTACTACTACTACTATTACTATTACTATTACTACTAATACTTCTTTTACTACTACTACTACTACTATCACTAATACTACTTTTACTACTACTACTATTACTATTACTATTACTACTACTTTTACTACTATTACTACTACTACTACTTTTACTATTACTACTACTACTATTACTACTACTACTATTACTACTACTACTTTTACTAATACTACTTTTACTACTACTACTATTACTACTGCTACTTTTACTACTACTACTACTACTAGTACTATTATTACTACTACTACTACTATTACTACTACTACTTTTACTAATATCACTACTACTATTACTACTACTACTACTTTTACTACTACTACTATTACTACTGCTACTTTTACTACTACTATTACTACTACTACTTTTACTACTACTACTATTACTACTGCTACTTTTACTACTACTATTACTACTACTAGTACTATTATTATTACTACTACTATTACTACTACTACTTTTACTACTACTATTACTACTACTACTATTACTATTACTACTACTTTTACTACTACTACTATTACTACTACTACTTTTACTACTACTACTATCACTACTACTTTTACTACTACTACTATTACTACTGCTACTTTTACTACTACTACTACTACTATTACTACTACTTTTACTACTACTATTACTACTACTACTTTTACTACTACTACTACTAATACTATTACTACTACTACTTCTACTGCTACTACTACTTATACTACTATTACTACTACTAATATTAATAATAATAAGAATGTTTCATGTCAAACCTGCTGCTGATCAAAATACACACCGTAGTTCTAATCTGGGCCAAATGTTCTGCACTGGTTTCACTGGTTTTACTGGTTTTACTGGTTTCACTGGTTTTACTGGTTTCACTGGTTTCCATTAACCATAAATTGCACCAATTAATTTTCTAAATGGAAAGACGTAAATTTTAAGAAAGCAAAACACCTTTTACTATAAAACGTCCAGTTGTTTACTCCTGATAGAAACCATGAAGAAGAAGGTGACAGGAAGTGGTCTTCTTTGTGGTTTGTCAGAATAAAATAAAATATAAACACAATAGGTTGTGTTGAGTCTGTAGCTGTTGTGTAAGATGGCCGACTATGTAGCTCCGCCCCCGGTGGGCGGGGCTTGTTGCTCCAACACTCAGAGGCTGAAGTCTCCTCTGATTGGCTGATAGATGATAAATTCTAACGGCTGATGAATATAATATCATGTTTACAGCCGTCGCTGCCATGATTTTTAATACTTACTGCGTGAAAAAGTGTATTCACCTGAAATTTTAATTTTATTTCTTATTTAAAATTTAGCAGAAAATAGAGATTTGAGGTCATTTGTGAAGGAAATTCATCTGTTAACAGATTTTTAGCTCAGATCATAGTTTAGACAATAGTTAATCTCATCAGCATCACTTATTTATCTGAAACAGAGAATTGTGTAGCTTCTGTGATTGGACTAGACCACTGTCTAGTCCAATTGGTTACTATGGTTACTAGACCACTGTCTAGTCCAATCACAGATTTGAGCTTTAAAACACAGATTTGAGCTTTAAAACTTTTTCAGCCTTTGACTCAGTAAAAACAAAAACTAAGTCACTGCAGGAGATGAATAAATGTTGAAAGTTTCATTTGGAAACTTAAATAAACATCAGAAATATAAATAAGATAAAAACCAAAGAGACGAATAAACCCAGAACCAACCTGCAGATGGAGAAAAACAAACAGAGCAAACATAGAGAAAGACGACGGATTAAGTCATGATTTCTGTAATAATGTTGGTATTTTTAGGTGGATCCGACCCGATCAGAACTTTTCTTCCTCAGGATGAATCCAGCTGATGATCCTCTGACCCGGTTCTGGGTGGGAATCCAGCAGAACCTCATCAGGGACGTCCTGATTGAACTGTTTCTGTTTCTTCTCACCACAGATCCATGTGTGTGTGTGTGTGTGTGTGTGTGTGTGTGTGTGTGTGTGTGTGTGTGTGTGTGTGTGTGTGTGTGTGTGTGT